>JACERP010000226.1:0-50000 GCA_014080715.1 Scenedesmus sp. NREL 46B-D3
CCGAGCGCACGAGAACAGCGCCATGACCAAGGGCGCGGGCATGGGCAAAGAGCTGGGCATGCTGCGCGCTGAGCTGTGGAGGAGGCTGACGCAGCTGGGGGCCCGCAGCAAGGGCAGCAAGGTGCACGCGACCGCATGAGCGTGAAGCGGCAATGCTGCTGACAGCGCATGCCTGCTGGTGCGCTGGGTTACGGTGTTTACTAGAACACTAGGGTGCATGTGCGCTTAGCATCTGTGCATTTGTGTTTACAGCTTGGTGACGCATTGGTGTGCGTCCAGGCGGAGCATGTGCAGGTGATTCCTGCGTGCTCATGTGCAATACTAAGGATTGCTTGCAAGGGAGGGAGGGGCATGTATGCGGCTGTTGCGTGCAAACACATAAGCATGGCATGCGCATTGTACACTGTTACTCCTGCTGTATGTATGGAGGGGCTGTCAACATTTGCCGGCCCCGTCTGTGGCATCGTCGGCTGTTCACCTAGCCTTGGGTTGCAGCATATGCATGCTTAGCTCTGGGTGGCAGCGTGTGCCTGTGCATGCGATTTGCCTGAAAACTTGCATTGTCCTTGAAAATTCCTTGAACATTCATCCTGATGCCTGCTGCAACAGCAGGTGGAGGTGTTTATTGCTGGGTTTTAGGTTTTTGGCAGCCGGTCACAAATACCAGGCATGTCGTGTGTCATCAATATTGAATTTGTGCCCAAACAGCCTGTAGTTAGCTTGAAAAGGGGATGATGTGACCATGTAATAAACAGCAGCATTTTGACCGCCTGGAATTGAAAAATGATAATCACCTCCCCCCCACCCCTTCCGCATGCAAAGCTGCATCCGCATCCGTAAGCAATGCTGGCTTTACCGTAAAGGGGCCCACTGCAAGTCTCCGCTGGATGCACCGATGAACATGTAACATGCAACCTTGAATTGTTGACGCAGAGACTGCAGTACGCACTGCACTCGCATGCAGGGGTAGGGTGACACTTGCTTGCCTTTTCATGCTCGAGTGCTGCTTATTAATTCTTCACTTTAAGATGCAGGCTGCATCAGTCCAACCTGGAGCTTCGAGCTGATGCAACGGAGCCTCACGGGCACCAACGCTTTTACGTCCGAAGCACGTAAGGTTGATGGCTGCTCACGCGCTCACCCGACATCCCCGGTGATCATCAACAGGTAGTACCTGAAACAATGCAAAGTTCAATGCACAAGCACGAGGTGCGGTTTTTCTTGACAAGAACGAAATGGGGTGGGTTGGTGCCCTCCACACCCCACACTTGCCGTCTTTCTAGTAGCCAAGCTGACGACCTGCTAATAGCAAAACCTCCAAGTGACAACCCCAGGCTGTAACAGGTGTTAATCACCAACAGAAGACATCAAACACACACCAGCAGAACAGAGGAGCATGCATGTCCACATGCAAGCGATGGACAGCACGAAGGGTTGGTGCCCCTGATGCTCCTGGATCTGGACAACTGTTTTCTACATGTCATCAGTGGCGCCAGCATCGTTTACAGTGGGTGGTCCGAATTGCGTGCATGAGCAGCAGCAGCAGTCATTTGCTTTCATGCGGGCGGTCGGGTGGGCTGCCAGTGCACTGCATGCTAGTGCCGTGTCCTCTCACAGCACAGCAACAGGCTGCAGTGCACCCTGTCCGCCACCCTATGCATATAGTCAACTAGCAGAGGGCCTGTGCCAATTGTGCCAACTGTTCCAACTGTAAGAACTCCACACGTGTGCTCCCAGCGCTGCTAGCACTGTGTATCTTCAGTACAGCTGCCATATTGCAGTACCTGTATTACAGCGGACACTATGGCCATGATGGCCACCATGGCCACTGCTTGCTCACAGGGTGTTTTCCGCCGCGTGCAAGCCTAACGACTGCTAGCCTAGCAGTGTGACACACATCAAGCGCTTGATGTGTGTACCCTGACGGGACTTAGTGGACCACAGTACAACACCAGCTGCTGACTTGCTGCAAGTCCACTAAGCCAGCAGAGCTGCACCGCGCGTGGCACATTAATGTAATATTGCAGTGTCAACATTGATGTCAAACAACGAGTTCTCACGGCTCCAGGCCTCCAGGTAAATGCTCAGATGATGTGGCTCAGAAGTCAGTTCAGTTCAGTTGTCACAGTGCAGCAGTTGCTTTTCTTGTCAAGTCTTGGGATGTGCGCAATGCATGCAAACATTCTGGAGCAGTGCTCCCTCCTCTTTCCGCCCCGGTGGGGCGCGGGGCCGATGGCGCTGATGCTATGGCTTGAATGGGTAATATGATGATGACGAGTACAGAAGTTGCTGCTGTGGTGCTGAGCCAGGCTAGAGCTGTCACATCGAGCTCATCTGAACAGAGATGTGGCTTCAGGTGTTACCATTCCTCCCATGTTGGGGTATGCATGACAACAAAGAAGTTAGACGGTCCTGGGCTCCAGGTGAACGCACAGCTGCGTACCTCCAGCAATGCCAGACCAGGAGAACGTTCCTCGTTAACCCCGCCCAAGTTGTCCTTGTGCCCCAAGTGGGCTGCCGTGCATGTTCAGTATACAGCAGCACAGGAGCTGCAGTACTGGCTAGTCATGATTTGGTAACTCGTTGAATGACATGACCTCAAGACATATGCATGTGTACAGCCTGTACAGGGGGGACTCTGCTTCAATCAAATTGCTTTAACGCACTATAGCACATGCATTAGGAACACGCCCTACTTTTTAGTGGCAAGCCTTGGCACTACCAATAAGATGATACATGCGTTCTTCATGCAGCGCAAGCAAGAGTTGCGTTGACCGCATTATGCAGTGCTGGATGCATACATGTAGTTGGCCACCAGCGGCTGCCACACAGCATCAAAGGTGGCCACAGCAAAGCCCACAGCAACATATGCTGCAAACCTGGCTGTGACGGCCACATCATTGGCAGTGCCGTCAGCTGCATGTCGCAGCACCCACAAGCTGCAGCCGCTGCTGCTGCCAAGCCCAACCTCATGATACATACCATGCTGTATCCCTACATCGCTGCTACTTGCTGTCCACCTGCTGCTGCCGCTCCTGCTGCCATCGGCATCGCTGCTGCTGCTGCTGCTGCTGCTGCTGCTGCCTTTGGCAACGCCTGCTACCGGCGGCTGCCACAAGCACCGCACGCAGGTCGGCACCAGACCAAACACATGCGGCAGCAGCAGCAGCATGCCCTCCTTCACCACAACCTTGGCAGCTGCCACAACTGCCAGCCCCAGCACCATCTTGGCAGCCATTACCGCAACAGCCGCCCACAGCGGCAGCGCCCCCAGCTGCTGCTGCAGCCCCATCGTGCGGGCCGCCACCTTCAGGCCAACGTTCACGCCTGGCCCTCCTGCTGCTGCTGCTGCTGCCGCTGCCACTGGATGCACCACCCGATGACCTAACACAACGCCCGCCCATCCGCCCAGCCATGCTGTGCAGTAGCCGTACGCAGCCGTGGCCCTGCTGGCCATAGGGCTGCAGCGCATCACCAGGAAGCTGAGTGCCGCAACGTGCAGCGTCAGCAGCGGGCTGTGTGCCAGCCATGCGTTGTATGGCTGCTCCAGCTGCTGCCAGAGCTGCAGCACTGCGTAGCCGAGCACGCAGCCCCCAAGCAGGTCAGCTGCAGGTGGCAAGGCAGCAGCAGAGCAAAACAGCAGAGCAGGACGCATTGATTGCCTGTGCGATGTTCATTGGTGTGGCACAGACAACATGCGAGTTTTGGACAAACGATTGGCTGCTGCATCAAGCAGTGCGTGAAATGACAGCTGCTACACCAGCGTTGCTGCTGCTTCTGCCATGAAGCAGCCTGCAGTGCTGTTGCAATCCACAGCCTATGAACTAGCCGTTGGCAGATCCCAATTACATCTACTCCAGCTAGGCACACTATGATCACTCCAGCTGATTGTTAGCCCCAACTGCAGTCACGATTTGCAATTCACAGAAACACTTGACAGCAAAAAATGATAGCCAGGAGCAGCTAGGCAGGAAACAAGATACCTTCTGCCTGCCCCTGTCAAATAGCAGAGGTAGCAGCAGCAGCAGTAGCAGCAGCAGCAGCAGCAGCAGCAGCCTCTCCACCACGCTGCTCACCTGGGCTGTGCACTGCCAGGTACAGCCGCCCAAACGCAATCCACGCCACCCACGCAGCAGCAGCCAGCTGCAGCGACAGCCTCCACCCGCTGCTGATCAGCCCTGCTGCTGCTGCTGCTTCAACGCAGTAGAACAGCAGCACCACGGAGCCCGAGCAGTGTGCTGACGGCAACCGTCTTCGATGTCGCCAGAGTAGTCGCGGACAGTTATGACCAGGCTGCTGGGTGCTGCTTTGAGGCAGTCTGCTGGACGGGGAGATTCCAGCAAATCCTTCAAGCCAAACACTGTCAGCAGCAGTAGCAGTGGCAGCAACAGCAGCATCAGCAGCATCAGCAGGGAGGGTTGCAGCATGACAAGTGGTCTGCAGGATAGTAGAAACTTGCTGAAGAAACAGAACCATTGCTGGCAAAGGTGACATAGAAGGCTGTGCTAAATGCGCCCACAAGCAGGTGGCAGGTTGTCACTTCTTTGGTCAGTTTCCCTACATTGGTGCTGTTGTATGAACAGCAAGGTGTTGACTCATACATAGGTGCAGGCAGCTGCGCACCCTACCACTGCACAGTAATCCAAACCACACCTGCTTGTGCCTGAAGCGCCATGAGCGCCACAAGAACTGCTACTAAATGGCCGTGGCCACACCAAGCTAGCAACGGGAGCAGCAGCAAGTAGAACTCGATGGTCACTGTGGCTGCACTGAGAAGTACTGCTCGGTCAAGCATCGGGTGTGTGTACTGCTGCGCCCAAGCTATCAGGCCCAGCTGCTGCGGTATTTGGGCGTTTAAGAAGTCCCGAGTGAGCTGCCTGGTAGGCTTGTGCAGCGGGGATAGGGTGTTCAGCAAGACCACCAGTGCTGCCAGGGCTGCTGGTGCCGCCATCCTACAGTGGGGCTGATGGCAACAGACAGTCCTAGTGCAACAATCTCTCTGCTCTTAAAGCATATCTTGGTGTCAAACAGCCTGATTTATGGCAGGTAACGGCTGCTATTTGATTTTGACGTGCGGGCTACTGCTGTGTGGGTCTGTGAGGGGTGAGACATGACAACAGGTGCTAGAGTGGCACTGCCACCGCCAGTAGTAAAGTCACAAACTCTATGAAAAAAATCAGCTGTGGGCAGTGATGCACTGCTGCTTCTCGCAAACAGAGCTGGTGCAACTGGCGTGTGTTACAGCTGGCAGGCAAACGCGCGTCGCGATCGGTGCCGCACACAACGCAGACTACCACGTGTCAAAACTGGGTGGTTGGTGCGGCCGGCGACACCACAGCATCGGTTACAACCCAACGGTTGTGTGCTGTCACAACAGCCTGCCAGCTGGCAGTGCTAGCAGTGATTGGCGTCACACCTGTACGGCAATCGACCTGCAAAGTACTGCACTCCTGACCTTCAAGAGCAATTCGCTCCACAAGTCCCGCATGCGCTGCCTTGCCTTGGCCATCAGGTGCAGCTGGCACCGGCCTGGAAACCTCATGCCACTGACATGGCATCCTGCAACAGGCAGGTGTTCACAGCTGTTGAGGGGCCCGCAATGCAAATCCCACTGTTCACAACAGCAGTCCCTCGTAAATAGGCGATACAGTGACTGGCATGGTCAACAAACTCCCCACGGGACTATGGCATTTACGGCTGGGAGAGCCCTGCTGTGCCTGTCTCACAGTGCAGCACCGCAGGCTGACATGGAGCCAAACAATCACACGCTCATATGATTGTGCATTCACCAACCAAAGTGTAAGAGCTGGCAACTGCCATATCAAATCATCTGGCTCATGATGGCTCAAACGAGCCAAGCCAAAGCCATGGTCGACCAAGTCAGTACTACATCTGTAGAGCTGTGCAGGTCCAGCAGGCACTATGGTCGCAAGAAGCGGCTTCACCACCACCTGCACCCTCAACTGCAAACACAACATGCACACCAAACAGCAGGCGAATGCAGAACTTGCACCAATGTCAGGCCTTTGAACTGGCCTGCGGGCATCGGCCGATGCCTAGTGCAGCACGCTGAACAACACCACAAACACCACATATGCAAGCGATGCAACTTCAACATGCAACTTCAACATCACTCCAGGGTCACCAACAGCCTGTTGCTGCGCTGAACGATGCACCTTAGCCGCGAAAACTTGCAGACAAGATGCAGAAGACATGTCTAGCAGTGGTCTGCTGCTTGCTGGGCAGTGACGCCGCACCCATTTGGGCGGGGCCAACAAGCAATATTCAGGCAGGCTTGGCTCAACGCACTCTCAGCTCTCACACCAATCAATTAATCAATCAATCAACTACGCGCTCTTCTAGCAAGAGTAAAAGCCCAAAATGGGGAGCCTCTTCAAACCACCTTCGGTCGTTCCTAACCGGAACCACACCATTATACCTCAATGTCACAGACATACTAAGATGCGGTACATTGCAGTTCTCACACAAGCACACACATCTAAACATTCGCTTTGGCAGCTTGCTGCGGGATCAAACAGGCCATGGCAATAGCCCGCAGCGCGGCAACAACCGTTGGTTTGCCCAAGTCAACAACTGTACAGACAACCGGCACGGTCAGCCAACAGCATCTCTGAATCCGCTACGTCTGTGCATGTCAGCTGCAATGGCCACAGCCACACAGAAAACAGCAGCAGACAAGGAACCACTCCCACTGGCATCTGACTAAAAGTGTTTGCCATTAAAGCAGTATAGCACAGCCGCAACCAGATCGACACCCCTTCAGTTTGGCCGTTACATACTTACAAGGTGCAGACCACCACAGAGTTGTAATGCGCTTGCCGCATGCGATATACAAGCCTCGGGCCAACACGTGCACCAAGCTCTGCACATGAGTCTTGACTACCAAGTGCACCAGCCTGTTTGTTAGGTAACACCCTAGCGTGGTTTCAGCCACAGGCACCGATTGCAGCTGCATGCTGCTGAACGTTCTCAGCACAACCTGTGCAACAACTGCCATCTCTTCACCCTGTTCATCCATGCCCTGCATGTGCCGTCACAACTTGCTAAAGCAGCAAAGTTTCAGCTATGCTTGCAGCAAGTGCTGCATCCACAGAGCCTCGCACAGACTTGAGGCGCAGCCCTGACGCCTTACACAACACGCCATGCCCGCAGCTGCCGCTGCTGCCGCGGATCACACACAACTCCTCGCGCTCGGCACTTCCGTCTGGCTCTGCAGACTCAGCAGCAGCAGCAGCGGCAGCATTGCGGCTGCACAGCTGCCCGCCCTCTGCTGTGTGCTTTATGCGGGCACGATCGCACCATACAGCCAACCAAGCGGTGCGCTGCTGCTGCTGCTGCCGCCTGCCACCTCATCTGCCAGCCCAGCTGACGCCCCGGGTGCTGCTGCTGTCCCCAACTCGTCGCCATCATCCTTGTCAGTGACAAGGCTCAGCAGGTCCTCTCGCAGCTCGCACACCAGCGCCACGAGCTGCTGCTGGCCCCTGGTCAGCTCAGCAACCTCGTCAACGACGCGCTCACTGTGCGCGGCAGCCGCCTCCACCAGTGCGCCTGACTCAGCATGCGCAGCTTCGACTGCAGCGGCAGCTTCTAGGCTCTTCCGCTCTGCTGCCGCACGCTCCAGTGCGCCTTGCAAGATGCTGTTCTCTGTCCGCAAGCCTTGGGCGAGCCGGTTGAGGCGCTCGTTGAGCACGGACAGGCTCGTCAGCTGCAGCCGCAAGCATGGCACCGGTGCAGCGCAGCAGAGGCAGCGCGGGGTCAAGGTGTGGCTGCTGAGCCCACTGACCAGACACTACACAGCCACATCCACCCCGGCCCAGCGCAGGGAGCACATAGTTGTAATGCAGGTGTTCTGTCAAACGCCTGTCCCAGCAATACTGCAACAATTCACTATCATCAACGTGTATTTGTCAAGCTAACCCCGTCTGTGCTTTTGCCGGTGCGCCTGAGGTTTGATTCTTACTGAGTACTCAGGCAACCAAGCAGAAGCCCTACTTTGATGTTGGTCCACAACGCCACACCCCGCATGCTTCGCTGTTCTTTGCCTGCTGTGCTGCCTTGCAACCAACAACCCATCCAGCAGTGCGAGCCCACCTCTTGGCCATGCTCCGCCTCACGCTGCTGCAGCAGCCCCCGCAGCGCTGCCAGCTCCCTGGCAGCTTGGCTCTGCAGCCTCGCCAGGCCAGCAGCAGCAGCCTTCTGCTTGCGCACATTGCTGCAGCCCCAGCCGCCTATCACCAGGCCCTCTGCTGCTGCCACGCCAGTGGCCGCCTTCCACGCGATCGAGTATGCCATCGCTGCTTTCATCATGTACGACATTGTGACGAATGCTGCAACAACGGCGCTGCCAGACATGACAGCAAGCGCTGCCCCACCCAGCAGCCACCATTGGATCGAGCTGCCCTGCTGCTGCTGCTGCTGCTGCTGCTGCTGAGTGCGAGGGCCACATGGCGCTGCTGGGCTGCTGCGTGGCGGCCGCACTTGTGCAAGCTGCACCTGCTGCTGCTGGTGCAGCTGCAGAGCGTCATACGGCGCTGATGGCACCTGCTGCATCTGCATCCGAACGGGCTGCCCATATCCATGCTGCTGCTGCTGCTGCTGCGGCTGTGGCTCTTGCTGGTATCCTTGCGCTTGTTGGCACCAGTCTCCTGCGCAGGAGCCCCTCCCGCTGCTGCTCCTGCTGGCAATGAGTTGGCTGCAGGTGCAGCTGGCGCCGCGCCATGGCCATGGCCAGCAGCAGCAGCAGCAGCAGCAGCAGCAGCACCAGGGCCGTGAGGCGGCTGGCTCTGCTCACCTGCAGCCCACCACACATGCGACGGCCGCCTTGGCGAACCTGATGGCATACCGCACAGCGTCGGCCCCAAGGGTGAAGCGTCTGCAACTCCTGATGCTGCTGCTGCTGCAGCCGCTGGCCTACTGCTGCCGGTGCGGTGGACCCTGCTGCTGCTGCTGCTGTTGGTGCAATGCGTGCGCTGCACCCTTGGGATGCCAGGCCCTGACCACATTGCGCTCCAGTGCAGCAGTAGGTCGCAGGAAGGGCTTGCAGGCCTGCCAGTGGTGCTGCCCCTTGCAGCAATGTTACTGGTGCTGCCGCTGCTGCTGGCTTGCTGCAGCTGCACCTGTGTTGCAGGGGACGAGGCATGACGTGGGCTGCTGACTAACCGACAGCTACCAACTGCTGGGGCCTGCTGCGGCACGCTGCCTGACAGAGGTGGTTGCTGCTGCTGGCGCTTAGAGCAAGCTGCTGCCTCATCAGCAGCGGTTGCAGCTGGCGCTGCAGCAGCTTGTCCTGGTGGCTGACGCAGGGCTGCAGGCAGGAGCTCAGGCCCTGCTGGAGCAAGACAGGCCTGCTTCAGCACACTGCAACTCCCAGGCACTTGGTCAGTGACACTGCTGGCGTCAATGACGCTCGGCTTCAGAGCTGCTGCGACACTGGCTGGCCCCGGGCCCTGCTGTAGATGCTGTATGGCTTGTTGGCAGGGGGTGCTGACAGGGAATGGCGGCACATCCGGTGTACCGCCCTCAGGAGCCCTGCTGCTGCTGCTGCTTGCCAGCAGAGGCCGGTGTAGAGCAGTTCTTGGGTCATCAGAAGCGTATAGACTTGCGTCGTGCTCTCTAGGCCCGTTGCTGCACCGATACCACATGGAGGCAGGCTTGAAGTCCTCCAGGTTTGCTGCTTACTAAGGTAGCGACAGCACGCTGGTTATATCGACAAAGCATGCGTCCTGTCGGCTAATGCAAAGGTCGTGTGAATGTGCTGTCACACCTGCAGAAGGTGAGCGTGTTGGTTGACAGAAAACAAGCAACCCAGCAGAACGCACTGTAGGAGGTTGCGATCGCACCTGGTCTTCCACTGAGGTATGGGCAAAGGTCACCCCCAAGGATGGTGGCGTGGCAGCATATGACGCGGTGTAGGTCCGAGGTGGCAATATTTGACCTGGCAGCAGCAACGACGGGATCGAAACAAAGGGGCAACAGTGTTGAAATGCACCGTAATGATCGATGATACTTGTGGCAGATAAAATGGAGAACAGGGCCTCGTCCAGGCCGGAATCACGGGCCAGCCAGTACAGTTCTGTCTCCGCTTCGGTCAGACATCAAAGCACCGAGCAGCTTCTGTCATACATCTCAAAGTCCAACAATACAGTAGTAAGTGCACGCGAGCCATGCAGACTCTTTCACCTAACAACTGCTGCTGCTGTCTGGACGTTGTTGCTGCCATCAGCAATTGTTGAGGTCATGCCCCCTTGTCAGATGATATTATCCCAAATTTTGAGCTTCTTTTGCAGCCCTTGTGCGTGACCGCTAGACCTGAAGTGCTCGGTGCATGCGCATCATGCTAGCTGTGCTGCACTGTGGCCAGGCAACCTTCTGTAGATGTATACAGTGCTGGTGCAACCCAGCAGATGCCAGGCATAGGCTACCCAGTATTTCAAACAACGGCTCTGCACTTCGCAGAAATTGCTTCAGGAGGAACTGCACAACACATCACAGTTCGCCATCCAGCTCAGCCGCAAGTATGAGGCCAAGCGCGCTGAACGGGACCAGGTCGCACAGCAGCTGCAGAGCCAGCAGAGGTGCGTGCTGAGTCAAACAGAGGTTTGCATGCGTCTCCTGTTTGCGTAAAGCTACAGGCTGTGTGTTCAACCCAGCCACTGGCGTGTGCTGCTTCAGCTGCCTGTGTACAGCTGCCAGGTTGCTACGTGCCTGCAACGCACGCCAGGATAACAAACACCTGCCCTGTCCAAACACAGCAGCAGCAGTAATGCAGCCCGGCAAACAATGTTGGTGACATCGATCTGATTTGTTGCAGGCATGCGGAGAAGCAGCTGGCACAGCTGCAGTTGCTGTGTGACCATATGGCGCAGCACTGCCACCGCAGAGACATGCCGGCTGCAGTGGCAGCAATCGTATCAGGTGAGGAGTCAGGGTCGTGCTGCGACAAAACACTAAAGCGAGCCTGCTCTGTCTACAGTTGGAGCTGCGGTAGCCACTGTCGCTGAGGAACAGCTGTGGTTGCAGCATGCATTGCTCAAATAGCACGACGCTGCTGTCCTGACTGCGCTGCTGCTTGCTTGCAGAGTTTGCCACACCAGCAGCAGTAGCGACGGCAGTAGCAGCAGGTCACCTGCAGCAAGCGGCGCAGCCATCCCATGCGCAGGCAGCAGCTGCAGCTGAAAGTGCAGCAAAGCAGCCTGGCAAGGTATACAATCTTGCAGCTGCTGCTGAAGGAGTGGCAGCAGTTGCTTCACCACAGCAGCAGCAGCAGCAGCAGCAGCTGGCACCTCAAAGGGCGCACTATGCGGAGGTGGCAGCAGCTGCAGCTGGCAGCCAGGAGCGCGCTGGCGTGCTGAGGTCCAGCAGTTGGGCTGCTGGGGGCTGCACCGTCAGCACCAACACCAGCAAAACTCCACCCAGGGCAGCAGGTGCTGGTCTGCCAGCTGTCCCATCTGTGCTGGCTGTAGGGAGCGCTGGCCAGGCTACTGCTGATGCTGGTGCTGGTGCTGCTGCTGTTCAAGAACAACAGATCCAGCAGGAGCAACCCGTGCCTGCCAGCAGCAGCAGCAGCAGCCGGCTGTACAACAGAAGCAAAAGTACAAGTATTCTGGCAGTGGCACAGCAGCAGCAGCAACGCCAGCTGCATCGACATCCTGCAAGTATGAACAGCCAAGGCAGAGCGCAAGGGCTTGCTGCTGGCAGCGGGGACAGCGGCAGCGGCAGAGAAGCAGGCTCCACCAGTATGCTGACAAACAGAAGCTCAGCAGCAGCAGCAGCAGCAGGTGTTCGGATTGAGTCTGCTGACCAGTCTGTCGAGCTTGGCAGCCAATTACACACCGGCAGGAACAGTAGCAGGGAGCCAAGCAGCAGTGCAGCACTCGGTGAGTGCAGCATGAGCAAGCAACACAGCTCAGCATTTGAGGCAACGGCAGCGCTTGCTGCAGTGGCAGCAGCAGCGGCGGCAGAAGCAGATGCAAAACTGTTCGACAGTGCAAGGGAGACCCAGCACAGCAGCATCTTTACGCCAGCAGCTGCTGCAGCAGCAGCATCATCAGTGCAAGGCTTCAGCAGCAGCAGCAATGCAGAGCAGCAAGCGCCTGCCCAGCAAGTTGGACATCCTGCCAACATCCAGCGGCTACAGCAGCAGCAGCAGCAGCAGCAGCAGCGGCAGTCAACAGCCAGCGCCTGCAGTCCACAGACCTTCACCAGCACACAATCACTGCAGTTACTTGGCACACTTGGCAGTCCTGTTGCTGCTGCTGAAGCCAGCTTTCACGGTATCATTTTCGAGCCGAGCAGACATGCTGCTGCTGCTGCTGCTCCTTCAGCTGCATTCGGTAGCCCTTACAGCAGCTGCACGTCCAGCTACAGCAGCATGCACAGCGCCTGCAGCCGCGGCACGTTTGCCGGCCAGGGCTCACTCACCGCAGCAGCCAGCTCAGCAGCACTGCCGGAGCTTGACAATGGCGCACAGACAGCCCCCCAGCATCAATCCCTGCTGCTGCGGCTGCGGCTGCTGCTTGGGGCTCCCCCGGACGGCCGAGTCCGCGCATCAGTCCCCGCGCGAATGCTGGCGGCAGGCTGAGCAAGGCACACCCACCTGCCAGCCTGCCAGCACCCTTGACAGCAGCAGCAGCAGCAGCGGCTGAGCCACAGCCTGCTGTAGATTGCACAGCTGCTGCTGAAGAGCCAGTAGCGGCTAGCGTGTGCTCAGGGATGGCTGCTGCTGCTGCTGCAGCTGCGGCTGCTGAGGGCGGCGCCACAGCCGGCAGCAAGATGCAGCAGCGGCGGCGACGGAAAGCGCAGCAGCAGCAACACAGCAGTGCTGCTGGAGCAGACACAGCTGCGCTGAGCCGCTCACCCAGCAAGGCGTCTGATGACAGCGCCAACCCTGGCCACAGCAGCACCAGGGACGGCAAGGAGGCCACACCCCAGGCTGGCGCCAGCCAAGCACCGTCCTACTTGAGCATGGTTGGCGGGGCGCTGACCAACCTGGCTGCATCAGCATCACACGTCAAGGCAGCAGCGGCGGCAGTGTTGGACGCGCTGCCGGGCTCCCCTTTACCAGCTCAGGGGGGGCCACCCCTCAAGACAGTGCCGGCAACAGCAGCCGGTCGCACAGGTCAAGGCCCAGCCCTCGTGACACACCAGCAGCAGCAGCAGCGGTGGCAGCAGTCGTATCAGCCACCGAGCAGCAGGAGCAGCAGCAGCAGCCGGAGTTAGGGGAGCTGCAGCTTGACCGCTGTTGTGAGCTGTCCTTGGCAGGCCACATGCCTGCTGTTTGTATCAAGGACAGCAGTGAGGGAGCAAGCAGCAGCAGCAGCACAACTGGCAGTGCCAGCAGCAGTGAGGGGAGCGGCAGTGAAGACAGCAGCAGCAGCAGCAGTGAGGAGCGTGATAGTGACAGCCCCACAGGAAGCTTACATGGGAGGCTGGATGGCAACAGCACAACGGCAGCTGGCAGCAGCACACCCGCATGTGCCAGCAGCAGCGCTGCTGCTGCCAGCTGCAGCTTCTCCCTTTGGAGCAGCCCTGCCATCATTCAGTCAACTTACCCCAGCAGCAGCAGCAGCAGCTGCCACTGTTCTCTGCTCTGGCTGGCAGCAGCACTGTTCATTGCCCCCCAGTGATATTTGCTGAGCAGGGGCAGCTTCAACAAGCACCAGCACAGCAGTTAGACAGGGTTGGGGTTGGGTTGGCAGGTGCCACAAGGCGCAGAGCAGCAGTGAGGCGACGCCAGCAGGGCGCTGCAACTGTGTCGCCACATCAGCAGCAGCAGCAGCACCAGCAAGAGAGGCAGCCGGTAGCAATCCAGTCAGCTGCTGCACGAGCAGTCGAGGTTTCTGCAGGCGGTTGCAAGCCAAGCGGCAGCGAAAGTGCCACTGCAGCTGCTGGCGCCGGCACTGCCACGTCTGATGGGGGTGCCGGCACAGCAGGGCTGCAGCCACACAGTGCCGGCAGCAGCAGCAGCAGGTCAGGCACACCTCCCCGCCGCGTGCCGGTGCAAGGAAGTGAGTGGCTGAGTTGACGTTGAGCAGGCTCTGCACTGTGGTGCCGGTGTCCTTGGAGGTTCACATGCAAGGATGGTTGTTCTGTGTGCTGCAGTTTGGATTGATGCTGCTGCGGCTGAGCACTGCAGTTGACGCCTGGCATGATGCAGCTGCATGCAGGCAGGCGCTGCAGTGGTGCTGCCAAGGTGGTCATCTCACAGCTTGCTGTTCACTGCAACCTGCACTTCTCTGCTTGCTTGCTGGCTCGCTCGCTGGCTCGCTGGCTCGCTGGCTTGCTTGCTGGCTTGGCTTGCTGGCTTGCTTGCTTGCTTGCTGGCTGCTGGCTTGCTTGCTTGCTTGCCTGCCTGCCTGCCTGCCTGCCTGCCTGCCTGCTCTGCTTGCCTGCTTGCCTGCTTGCCTGCTTGCCTGCCTGCCTGCTTGCTTGTCTGCTTGCTTGCTTGTCTGCTTGCCTGCTTGCTTGGCGTTGTGCCTGAGTGTGTATCGCCTGCTGCCTGCCTCCGCAGGTACTTTGCTGGGCGGGCCCAGGGCTGGCGAGCAAGAGGCGCAGCAGGCGCTGCAGGAAGACCCAGGCAGCAGCAGCGATGCCGACTACACGGATGCAGAGGAGGGCAGCAGCGTCGCTGGCAGCAGCAGGGGCAGCAGCTGCACAGGGGACGGCCAGCGGGGCTCTGCTGCAGAGCAGGTGCAGCTGCCAGCAGCAGCAGTGGGTGCTGCAGCGCAGTCTGGCAGCGCGCGCAGCAGCAGTCATGATGCCGGCGGCCCAGCCCCGCGCAGCCCTGTGTGGGGGGGCCTGCTGACGAGCCTGGCGGCTGTGGGTGGTGCGGCGGCAGCCGCGCTCTCACCCAAGCGGAGGTCAGGGCCGTGCGTGCCGCCGTGGGGGGAGGGCAGAGCAAGCGCCACGGATGATGCGGGCAACACTCCAGCAGCAGCAGCAGCGGCGGCACGCAGTGCAGCGGGTCTCCCTCATCCCAGCAGGCGGCAGCAGGAACAGCACAGGCGGCAGAAGCCCGTGCCGAAGCCGATGCTGGTGGGAGCAGCAGCAGCAGCAGCTCCGGTGAAGAGGAGGAGGAAGAAGACGTTGTGTCTGCTGCCAGCAGTGGCTTCGAGCCGGGAGGTGAGGACAGCGGTGGCAGGGCAGGTATCGGCAGAGCTGTGGCAGCAGGCCAGGCACAGGGACAAGATCAGGACAGCGAAGATGACGGCAGCGATGACAGCACGGAGGTCAGCAGCAGCAGCCACGGCAGCGCTCGTGGTGGCGGCGGTGGGAACCCGTTTGGTGTGCTGCAGTGCAGTGACGGCAGCAGTGGGAGGTCGGAAGGTTCAGGTGACGGTGATTCATCTGAAGAAGAAGTGACGGGGGAGGGGGATGGAGGAAACGACAGCAGCAGCAGTAGCAATGAGGGGTCCGATTGATGCGCAGCTGCCGTGTGCTGAAGCTGTGCCTGCGCAGCAAGCATGATTATGCCCAAACATGGGCGGTGATATCACCATTGATGCTAACACCATGGCATGCCATTTCCACTCCGTGAGGTGCTGCTGAAGTCAAGGACGTGACGCAGGTTTACCCATGATGAACTCTTTTGATGGGTTTCTTGGCCTTCATGGTGTGTGTGGGGACAGCTAGCAACTTCTAGATGCTGCCTAGTGAACACAGCTGTGCTGCTGCACTTCGACTTGGTCAATTTACAAACACTGTTACAAACACTGGCAGGGCCCGAGTACTCAAAGCAACAGGCAATTGTTCTCATCCGCACGTTCTAAGGAGGCCTTTCCACTGCATAGCTTGCAGGACAAATGTATGTGCTCCCACCTTGCCCACCTGATGCTAAATGCGGGGGGGGGGGGGCTGTCAGTGCACTGCATGCTAGTGCCGTGTTCTCTCTCATGTACATGACAATGACCTGTATCTAGAGCACTGCAGGGCATGTCATCCACAAACAGCACATCATCATTGCATGCTTGAGCAGCAGCAGTCATTCGCTTTCATACGGGGGTTGGGTGGGCTGCCAGTGTACTGCATGCTAGTGCCGTGTCCTCTCACATGATCAGCCAGCTAAGGTGCGACCGCAGTGCAGTTGCAGCTTGCAAGTCCGGACTTGGATCCAATTGGACATGGCAAGGAAACGCTGCTATATGTGGTATATACCATTTGCGGTGTAACCAAGTCACCAATGGTACCAGCACTACAGTAGCACGGCATGCTATCCCTGGCCAAGCCTTGGTGAATGATGCTCTGCCACGCAACCACGGTGCATGCAACACTCTGCAATCCAGGTGCATGGACAATCCGCCTGGCAAGAACACCAGCCTACAATGTTCCTGATTTGTCCTGAAGGTTGAAACATGTTGCTGCGGTCAATGCAGGCTGCACCATGCATATGCCATAACCACAGCTGTAATCACATGATTATTCTGTAATCATCAACGCAGCCTTATGATCAAGGCTGGAGGCTACAAGTGCTGCCTCCAAGAAGTACAGGTAAAAGGGCACATCACTAGCTTGCAGAACACGGTAAACACGCCATGCACACCAGCTGATGGCTGGTTAGCCAGCTGAAAGGATGCCTGACACTGCTGAATCATCAGTCTGGCCCAACAACAAGAAATAGAATTCTGCATGATGCAATGCAAGCTGCCTGGCAGGCCTCGTTTAGCAGCATACCCCTGCTCAGCTAAGCTGAGTCAGCTGCTGGTCAAACCAACACAGTTCGCACCGCCATGGCTGCTAACGGTTGGCTTACACGGTCTGTGTTTCCACCTGCTTGTACTACCTGCCTACAACACAAGAACACTGCGCAACGGCCAAGTCATGCAATGGTACACTGAAAGAAACTGTCCTCTGATGGGTGCAGCATGTAAGTGATGTGACTTAGCATAGTTGCATGACATGTTGTTCTGTACTGTACAGGAAGAGATGTGAATGGCTCTGAGACTCCAGGTAATTGTAGACACGATACTCTGAAAAGAATGCTGGACCAGGAGCGTTCTGTGTACCAGTACCTGCGGCCAGTCCAGAGGGTGGGCAAGGCCGCAATGCTTGTGAGGCAAGCTGCAGCAAGCGTGCACAGAAACTGGTTGTGAATGATGCTGTCTGCAACCACAGTCTGGCGTGATTGCCACCATGGCAGTTACTGTGGTCAGGCTGCAACCACCAACATATTAGCTCAACTGTCAGCTTGTACACAAATCCGAGATTTCTGGGAGGCTCCTCCTGTCACTGGTGGAACCTGGCCAGCGCACAGGTGGGTGAGTGTCTTGCCAGCCCAGCGCTGCGACGTACAGCTGTGCCCTGCTTGAGCAGAGCTTCTAGCTGTCCTATTACAGCCGAGCTCCTGCAGCGACTGTATGCTGGCGCCTGCCCCAACATAAATCACTACTTGCTCGTGAACCAACCCATCAATCACTGAGGGGGCATCATAATATGCATGAGCCGGTCCTAGTTTCAGATGCAGCATTGTTGCCGATAGCAAGGCTGACCAGACTGGCAGTGCTTTGTTGAGCCGTGTCTTGTAGGCGCAGGTGCTCCACCTGGCACCTGCACAGGCCCACTTGCGCAGCAGGCACCCGCCTTTTATGCAGAAGCAGGCCTGCCACAAGGCGCGCATGCGACCCTCATTGTGCCTGCCGCTGGGGTCGTCTGCTGTGTGCACGCCTGACAAGTAGCTGTCCTCATGACGCTTGCCATGCATCATGATGATGCCTTGCAGCACTTGCACGTGCATGGGCTGCTGCATGCGGCTCTGGAAGTCGCAGCTGGAAGTCGTTGTGTTCAAAGTACTACTTTGCCTAGTAGCAGGCTAGATGTTCTCGTCAAAGAGCCCAAAGCGGCTGACGCCGGCACGTGTAAAGCCAAAGGCATTGTACAAGCCAAAGCCGATGGGCCACGTCCTGCAGCAGGCACCATGGCTCCACAACTCAGTGTATACTGCCCCAGTAGGCAAATGAGTAGAAGTGTGAGCGACTGGGGACGTGCACGAGCATGGACGTGCACATGCCCATGACATGCGGCCTCCTAAGACCAGCATCCACCGGGTTGTAGCCCCTGCATGGCAACGTTTAAGAGCCTAGTGCCCAGGGGCAACTTGATGTTGTGCACCTTGAGCAACGCTGTGGTGGCATTGGGCCACAGACTCACCAACAGAGAATCCATGACAGGCTGACAACAGCGCCGTGTTGCTGTTAAGCGCAGCAGTTGCCCAGTGCCCACCGCACAGGTGTGCTCATGCTTTGCCTAGCTTGGGTGTTCCTTGCCTACCATGCTCTGGCGCTTGGCGAGTCTCGCCACAATGGCGGCGCATGGCAACACGCTGTGCGTACATTGCCAATGTAGCGCCAGCAATGCTTCTATGGCTGATCGAGTTGCTTATGGCATCTCACCAGTTCATGAGTGCAACCTCTATGCTGTTTTCAACTTCAGCCTTCCACTTGTGTCCTGCAAGCTTCTGTATGGACTCCGGCATCCATGCTGTGTCAACGTCGCACGCAGCATAAACACCCCATGCATCATCCGTAACGGCCTGACACACAGCAGCAACACACAGGTGCAGAGGTGGTACCATGGCGGCAGCAGCAGCAGCAGCAGCAGCAGCAGCAGCAGCAGGGGTTGATGCTTAAACCATGCTGCTGTGAGCCAGAAACCATGTGAACTTGGCAGCTCCGTGGCAATGGTCTGGCAGAGGCATGTTCATCAAAGTACCGCAAACATGCTTTTGACAGTGTGGAGCATGATGTGCATAAGGAGCAGCTGGTGCTGCAGGATGACATCTGTGTGATGCACAACACCTATGCACTCTGGTCATGCAGTCATGGTTTTTGGCTCCTGCTGCACAACACAGCTAAAGACAAGGTGGTTCCCATCCGAAAGGTCCCATGGCTGGGGCACACATCCAGATCATTTCGTCTGGAGCGAACAACCTGTGACCTCAGCTGCCAGCAAAGTTGCACCAATGCATTATGGGCTGTTGCCGTCAAAGAATACGCATGCGGCAGATGCGCTAGCGCGTACCAGTCATCAGCGGCTGCTGGCGCTCACATGTATGTAGCCCAAAGCACAGCTTATCAAAGCAGCTGAGAAGCAGCAGCAGCAGCAGCTGAGAAGCAGCTGAGAAGCAGCACAAACAGCGATGCGAGCATGCAATCACTGCAGCGTACAGAGACCGCTTAAGTGATGACAGCACGCTTGGGGAGAAGGATATGTGGCAGCTTGTGCGTCGCCTGTGCCCTAAGCATGTCAGCGAGGCCGTGTACAGTGTCATGCAGCACCCCTCAGGACAGACGGCTTCAACCCCTGCAGAAAAAGCAGATGCATTCAAATGCCACTATCAGCGTGTTGGTAGCCATGCAGCGTTTGCCGCCGCAAACCCCCAGTTCGACCCAGCGCACATGACACAGGTTGCCGCCAATGTACAGCAGTACCTTCATGACTCAACCGCACCTCATGCTGCCCCACCCTGCCCGCTGGACTTGCCCATCACTGCCGCCGAGGTTTCTGCATGCTTGCAGCGTCTACGCACAGGCAAAGCTGGCAACCCTGCAGAGGAAGGCATTGTCAACGAGCTTTTGAAGTACGGAGGCAACACAGTTGCAGACATGCTGCTGCAGTACTGCAGCCTCATGTGGCAGCTTGAGCAGGTACATCAGGTGCCGGGGACAGTCGTCAGCATGCCTAAGAAGGGCGATCTGACAGACCCAGGCAAACACCGCGGCATCACCCTGCTCAGCGTGCTCTATAAGTTCTACACCAGCGTCCTCAATCAGCGCCTTATCAAGTTTGCAGAGGGCGAGCAGCAGGAGCAGCAGCAGCAAACACAAGCACAGCAGCAGCAGCAGCAGCAGCAGCAGCAGCAGCAGCAGCAGCAGCAGCAGCAATGCCAGCATTCAGCACAACAGCAGCAGCAGCAGCAGCAGCAGCCACGCGCAACTGCTGCTACAGCAGCAGCGGCGCCGCTGCTGCACGAGAGTCAGAACGGATTCCGCCCCAAGCGCAGTTGTGCTGACCATCAAAGCGTGCTCAGCGAGGTCCTTAATGGCAGGAAAGCTGAGGGAAAGGAGTCATATGTGTTGTTTGTTGACACCTTCAAGGCATTCCCTACGGTCTGGCTTGATGGCTTGTTCCAGAAGCTGTGGGATAAGGGTGTGCGTGGCAAGATGTTCCGTGTCTTGTACAACTTGTATCAGGGCGCGCAGCGTGTGGTGTCTCATGAGGGTTGCACCACGGATAGGTTCACCTGCGACCTTGGCCTGCATGAGGGTGATGTTATTTCGCCCACACTGTACCTGTTGTTTATCGACGACTTGCTGCGTGACGTGCATGCAAAGCACCCTGGCGTTACCCTCATGGGCCCTCGTGACGAACCTGCAGGCCAAGTTGTGGCAGCCATGCAGGCTGATGATTTTGTTGCTGTCTGCGGGTCTCTGTCTGAAGTTCAGGCTGTGGCTGCAACTGTTTACAATTACAGTTGCCAGTGGCGCTTCAAGCTCCACAGCTTGAAGTCTGCCGTCATGCATGTGCTGCCAGCAAGACAGACCAGCCAGCTGGTCGACTCCGGCATTGTTTGGAACAATGTCCCTGTGCCTGTTGTATCGGAGTACTGCTATCTTGGCCTGTGGTTCAACAATACCTGTACATGGACCACACATTTTGAGAAGATGCTGGCTAAGGTGCAACGTGTGAAGGGTGCGCTCATGCCAATTTGGAAGAGCCGCAGCATCAGTGTGGAGGTTAAACGCATACTGTTGCTGACGTGTGTCCGTCCCATTGTCGAATATGGCAGTGAGGTTTGGTTTCCGTCCACAGCTAGGCAACTGCAGCTGATTGACAAAGTGCAGACAGACATCATCAAATGCGCAATGCGCTGTGGCAAGGAGCGCCCATGCTCTTCAGCTCTCTTGGCAGAATGGGGTGTGAAACCGTTGCATATGTGGCTTCATCAGAGGGCTTTGGAGTACTACTACAGAATTCAGCGTATGCAGGGCGTTCTGCTGCCAAATCAAGTGTTTACAGCTGAATGGAGGCGTCCTAGTGGTGCTGTGGCGGTGACACCGTGGCACAAGTATGTGCAGAGCCTGCTGTGCAAGTATGGTGTGAATGTTGTGACCGCGGAAGGCAGAGCCAGTGCGTGCAAGAGCCATGTCAACAAGCAGGTCAAGACACTACATGCTGAAAGGATTGCATGTGAAACGTTGGAACACTCCACTCTGAGTCGGTATGTGGCTCATGTGCATCCCTCTAATGTTGATGCTATGGGTTTCAGGAGGCCTAGGCCGTACTTGCGTTCAGTGGCAATTCCACGTGGTATTGAATTGCTGTTGCGTGTTCGTATGGGTTGTCTGTGTGTACATGAGCGTACTAGTCAGTTTGGCGGTCGCAGAGCTAACTCCACTTCAGGATGTCCTTGTTGTGGTGCAGAAGTTGAGTCTTTGTCACACTTCATGTTTGATTGCCCTGCTACTTCTGCTCAGAGGGATGATATGTTTGCTGAGATCAGATCCCTGCCTGGTTGCGCTGAAAAGTTGCGCAGCGTTTTGTCCATGGCTGATTCGTCAATCAAGGTGTTGCGTTTTGTATCTGATGATATTTGGGGCAGTTCTGGAAGATGTCTGATGGTGTCACCGTGTATTGCTGCTTTTCTTGTCAAGTCTTGGGATGTGCGCAATGCATGCAAACATTCTGGAGCAGTGCTCCCTCCTCTTTCCGCCCCGGTGGGGCGCGGGGCCGATGGCGCTGATGCTATGGCTTGAATGGGTAATATGATGATGATGATGATGATGATGATGATGTATGTAGCCCGCTGTTTGGCAGGCAAGTGAATGGCTTAGGCATGCATGGCACACGGGGCATGCCCTGATACTAGCGCCCTACCTGCGTGCCATCCCTAGCCACAGCAGGTGTGCTCGTGCACGTGATGATCACCACATTGTCTGCATATGGCTTCAGGTGCTCCACTTCATACCAGATTGCTGCATGTGGCGGGCCCAGGCTGTTCTCAGGAACATCAATGATGAAGTGTTTCATTGGGCAGTCCCTTGTGCTATAGTACAGCCGCAAGACCAGCTGCTTTGGGTTGCGTCCAATGGAAATGCCGATGAAAGGCACGAAGCTAGATGTGCCTTCGATCACAAAAGATCTGTTGCCAGCGCTGGCTGTTGCTAGCTGCTGCTGCATTGTGCGTAAGTTTGCAGGAATTGGACTGCATCTTGGCGTCACGGTAGTAGTTTGTGTATAGGACTCGTTCGTCCTGTTTGGTACCTTGGCAATGAGCAATGAACAACTGCTGCACCACCATATGCAGCAGCAGCAGCAGCAGCCGGCTGAGCCAACCCAGACGTGCACCTCGAGCTACTGCCCCATCCAATGCTGTGCTGTGGCACCAGCTTAGGTGGAACAAACGCGCCATCTGCACCATAAACGTGCACGTGATTGACATTACAACTGCCACATCGCAGCACTCAAGCGGACACCACTGCTTGCTCAAAGGGTCACCCGGTTACGGTCACCAGTATCCCTGCAGCATGAAAGTTCCTGTGGCACAGATCTCAGATCTACTACTAGGCTAGTACTGCGGCTTGCTACAGGCAGCCACCTGTACGTACAGGCTGGTTACCAGCTGCCAATAGCACAGTTTGCTGTTGCTGTCATTGCAATGCAACTGCTAATCGAAGACACCCTCTGTCATGGCTGTGCCGGCCCAAGCCAAAACGCTGTGGAAGAGCTGAACTGCCTTGGCTGCCACCACTGCTTCAACACAATTGCACAGAAAGATGGGTTTCCGCCCAATAATTTTGCGACTGCTCACACCTGTGCCCGGATCGAACGGGCACGCATGGCCTGCATGGATGGCGCAGTGCTGCCACTGACAGCAACCACACCAGCACCCCATGCAGTCCTTGCGAGCAGCCAGCTCAGGTGATAGGTAGACGGTAGACGGTAGACGGTAGACGGTAGACGGTAGACGGTAGCCGGTAGGCGGTAGACAGTAGATGTGGTCAGGTTGCTTTCGCCTGCTGGTGAAAGAGTCATCCCTGCCAGCAGCAGTGAGGACCAAGGGCAGCAGAGGATGCCAGGGGCCAGGGTACAGCAGTGAGCGCGTATGCAGTGAGCTGGACGGCTCACGGCATACGGTATGCTGAAAGTTACCTCCCTGCCACGGACTGGGGTGCAGCAGTGAGCGCGTATGCAGTGAGCTGGACGGCTCACTGCATACGGTATGCTGAAAGTTACCTCCCTGCCAGGGGCAGGGGTGCAGCAGTGAGCGCGTGTGCAGTGAGCTGGACGGCTCACTGCAGACGGTATGCTGAAAGTAACCTCCCAGCCAGGTCCAGGGGTGCAGCAGTGAGCGCGTGTGCAGTGAGCTGGACGGCTCACTGCAGACGGTATGCTGAAAGTAACCTCCCAGCCAGGTCCAGGGGTGCAGCAGTGAGCGCGTGTGCTGGACGGCTCACTGCAGATGGTATGCTGAGTTACCTCCCTGCCTGGGGCAGGGGTGCAGCAGTGAGCGCGTGAGCAGTGAGCTGGACGGCTCACTGCAGACGGCATGCTGAGTAACCTCCCTGAAGTTGGCTCCTGACACACTCCACCACATTCGGGTCACCACGCTGGCTGCCGAGCTGAGTGTGGAACTGAATCCACCGATCGCTAGAGCCATGCAATGTAATGCCTGCAGGCTCTGGCGCGCTCGGGCACCTGTGCGCAAGGCTCGCGGCCTTGTATTTTTTGTAAAACGCACAACAGGGAAGCACGACTTGGAGGATGTTGTCTGGATGTCTGGATACCAAAGTACCGAGGCGGAGCTATATACCAGGCTTGCTGGGGCCCCGATGAAGGTCGGACGAAGGTCGGATTATGAAGGTGACGGATGTGACAGCTTTCACGCATAGCAGCATCACCTAAACTTTGGGTAATAGCACCGGACAATATTGTACGAATTAGTCTTCCAAACATGCTTCACGGTGCCCGGAGCTGCCCTTCAGCATCCCAGCTGCTGCTACCATACTGCCACGAGATTTACGGTGGTCAAACAAGGAATTGTGATTCGTACAGCTTTTTTTGAGCTACTTGATTGAACCTGAGCTACTTGAAGTGGTGAAACATACTGCTCGCTCCCAAAACTTGAAGTTGCCGCAGGAACGGTTCTTCATCTTGATATGAGCTGACATCAGCTTCCCCAAGCGGCTGTCACCGAAGTTTGGATGTTACACGCAGGAAACATCGCCCGTTTCTTGAGCCAATGACAGGCTCATACGGCAACCACCAGTGTACTGTTGCACATGTCACAAGCAGCAGCACTCCAACCCAAAAGCGAAGCAGAGTCACCGGGCCTCCCTCATGCAAAGCTGCATTGGCATCTGCATTTGCTGTAAGCAATGCTGGCTCTACCCACTGTGATGCTTTGCTGGCTGCACTGTTGAGCATCTTGAAAGCATCAGAGTCCACAGTTTCACAGTTATGTTACACGACGGGAGCATCGCCCGTTTTTGAGCCAATGACAGGCTCATTGGGCACCTAATCCATCATGTTCAATTTCTTGGCGGGGAATCGGCCAGTTGCCTTCGACTCTAGTCCAGTGAAGTTGCTTCGGGGGCGTCAATGAGGCATACAGGCAGCAAAGTCTTTGGATGCCGTATCTTCTATTCCCCTGTGTGATTGCCTGAAGCAAGCATTGCACATACCACCTCGCAGCTCCAGCTTCAGATACAATTGGGCTGGGATATGACGGGGCTGAGGGCGATCAGATCTAAACACCAGCTACTGATTGTTGATATGGAGGCCAATGTACGCTTTAAAGCGGCTTGCTAGCTCGAGCGACTTTTATAAACTTTCAGCTGACACGATCAGCGAGCACCAGGACGTAACTGCCAGCGCGAAAGGTGGCATCACAACAGGCGACAAGATCACCGCCATGGAATGCACGTGCATCTGACAGGTGTAACAGCTTGTCGCCAGTGCCGGCTCGCAAGGAGTAGAAATTCAGTTCCCGCCAATTTTGCAGCACACGGACACCAGCATGCAGTCAATGTTGCTAGCTCTTGATTGAAAAGGTTTGCAAGAAGACATATATCACAGGTTTCAATGCAGCATATGCGGCACTCACATGCTAAAATGGGGCCCCCGCCACCATGCATGTGGCTGTCTTGAACTAAAGAGCTCTGCTTCTACTCCTTTCTAGTGTCTCTGGTATTACCTGCTAACGGCCATAACAGCGGTGAGCGAGCACTGACGGTCTTGAACTCTTACGTAGTCCTTGAGGTAGCGTCTTGATGTTGACCCAACAGGTAAACGGGCGACATGCTGAATATGGAAGAACATGGGGGCCATGCAGGCCAGAGAATGCTTAGTGCAGCAGAGCCCCAGTCATTGTAGTCATTGTCCTCCTGCTATGGGCCTGTTTTCAAACCTCAGTCCACCTGGGTGGCTGCTCGTTTTCAACAACCTGACGATTACCTTGCAAGCAACAGCAATGCGATTGACACCCAGGGCCATAACATCACAGTCTCGTCCATAGCGCTGCAAACAATTGTGGAAGTGGTCCCTGGGGGGAAAAAAATTGGCTGCAGCACCGCAGCCACCAGTCAGTGGAGGGCAGCAACTGCAGCGCAGTGCGTGATACACAAGCGGCAACTGCATCTGGTACCACAGGCGCACATGCAACCTAGGACAATACAGTTTCATTCGCACAACAGGTGACATCCACGTTGCTCAGCACTGCTGCGGAAATGCCGTCCGAGATGAGCACACAAAGCTCTCTCAATTGGCAAGCGCTTTGCTTTTGCCCAATCAGGGCAGGTGGTACCACGGAGCGCCTGCACAGAGTCAGCTCAAGATTGGGCCCTCTGCCCCTCCTTTTGCAGCCGCACCATCTCCGCCAGCACCAGCTAGTGGCTGCGGGTTGCACACTGTATGCCGCACTGGCCAGGGCCATGGGCTCAGCTCTCCAGGTGCACCATGTACTGCGCCAGTTGCCTCAAGTTCTCGTACCCCTCCAGGTCGACATCTGCCGTCTGCTGCACTGCTGTGTTATACATCCCGCTCTCCATGTCCTGCTCCCAGCCTGCTGGCTCCACCAGGTGTGCCACATCGCCCTCACCCACGCCCAGCAGCGAGGCTGCCTTGGCTGGCGACAGCATGGAGTAGCCCTCACTCAGCAGCTGCAGCATGTCGCTGCGCGTCTTTGCCACCAGCGCGTCAATGAACGGCCGCACCTGACAGAGCAGGCAGCAACGGGGGTTGCGGCATGGAAACAAAGAAAACCAAGGCACGCGCAGAGTTTGCATCACAGCTGGACACATGGTGGCTGCAAACACACAGCATCAGTCAAGCTGCACGCAGATGCATGCGACATAGCGGCTGTACCGGCAGCCACGTGCTGCACACGGAGGTGGCTTCGCCTCAACAGTGCTGTCGATGTCTGGCCAAACACAGCTGGTTGTGCTGCTGCTGCTGGCCTGCTGCTGCTGCTGGCTGCTGCTGCTGCTGGTCCTGCAAGGCATTGGGCCATACATCAACCTCACCTGTGGACTCCACTGGTACCCCTGCAGTGCCTGCCAGATGCCCTGGTAGTGCTGGTTCCAGTAATACTGCAGCAACCGCCACACAGCATCCACTCGGGGTTGTCCTGCAAGCAACAAACACACAGGTAACACCCAGAGCTGTGCATAGCAGCAAAGTTTGCATGTTCGTTCACGTCAATGAGCTGCCGCATGAGGATACACGGCCATGCACTGCTGGTGCGCTGCTATTGCTGCAGCGCAGACGCTGGCGGCCTTGATGATGCTGATGCACAAGTTATCCACCTGCTACACTTGCAGGCCTTGAAAAGATAATGGCCACTTGCTGGCCCAGAGCAGGGCTGTGCACCTGGCGGCTTTGCTGCTTGCGATACAATTATGTGTGCCTCATGCCCCATTGTCTGCCAACACAGCAGGCCATGGCAATGCCTTGTTGTGAACATGCAGCTGATCTGATTGCATGCTGCCGCATATAGCAGCGCAGCTATCTAGCTAGCATACTACCCACTCGCTTCACGTCAACCGGTAGCCGCTTCCACAGGAAACGAGCATCCTCCCTGCAAGGAGCAACATGCACAGCATCTTGCGAGCCTGAACAGAACGAGCATGTGCAGCTGCTGCATGTGCATGTGGAGCAGCAGGATATAACCCAACTATAAGCAGTGCATCTCCTTGTTCAGCTGTTACTCACAGCTGCTGGTTGTACATGTGCCCTAGTAGATGTAGGGCGTGTGGCCACTGGTTGAGCACGTCTGGGTTGCTGGACTGCAACGGCACCAAAGCAGCAACATGAAGGCCTCTGCAATGCCTCTCTCAAATTGTAACGTTTAACATCGCTGTATACTGATGTACCTCCAGCTCTGCTGCGTCTAGAACCGGGGCTACGCTGTCATACTGCTGATTTGCTAGAGCAGACTGTAGTGCTGCTTCTACTGCTGGATTGGCCATCTAGGGGCCCGGAAACTTCCAGGTGTGCTGTGATCAGACCAAAAGGAAAAGTGTTCAGCAAACGTGCAGTGATCAAGGGTGTCGCCGTGGCAAATACTACGATCAAGGGCAGAACGTGCAGCACCTAGTGCTGAACCAATTGCAGCAAGTTCAGACACAGAACGCCAAAATAACGTCACCCAATACAGTAAACGCGCTGCTGTTCGGGCATGACAGAGACTAGGGCTGGTGACATAGTGACTGTACCTCAGAACCGTCCTGCAATGTACAGGTCGCGGACCAGTGTCCGCCGTATAGGGAAGTCCTATAAGAGGCCACTCCTTAACTGGTCACACTATCTCTCAGCCCGTCACGGCACACAAGTCACCAGCTGCTGCACACTCCAACACAGACAGCACACTGCAGTGCAGGACCTGCAATCTGATTGACTGCAGTGCTGCTGTTAGTGTTGCTATCAGCAGGTCAACCTCCTGCTAGTAGCCACTGAGCAGGTCGGCGTGGCATAGGCACGCTCAGTAGGCCAGCACAGAACAGGCAGCGCACCATGCAGGGCGCGCCAGCACCCCCAGACAGGAACAGCCTGATCCTGGCACTGGCCAGGGACAACAGAGCACAAGATTTGCAGAAAGCCATACAGGCGGGCATACCTGTCAGCTATGCCAACAGAGTAAGTAGCGCAAGCGATGACTACTTGCTGCAATGCTTGTCGTTTGGCAATCCACAGCAGGGTTGCAATGCTGACCATACAGCTCGGGCCCTCCAACCAATGGTGGGGTGCCTGATCATATCTCTTGCCATTGTGGTGTACCATGTTGTGCAGATGGGCCAACAGCTATGCATGTCGCAGCGCTTTGGGGCAACCTGGAGGCCATCAAAGTGCTGCTGGCAAATGGAGCCAACGCAAACCACACCAACAGCAGGTGTGTGGGTACAGCAGAGTGGCCTCCCACATGCTTATAGACATTATTGGCTTTAGACTACAGCAACGTGTGGGCCCCGATCAAGGGCTGGTTGTCGAGTATGCAAATGGCTAGACTGGCAGCGGCACACACCAGCACAGGATCGACACAGAGGCAATAGCAGCAGAAGCAGGTTGGAGCGCTGACCTCTCGCACAACACGGCAGCATCAGCATCAGCAGCCGCCACAGCAACAGGAACAGCGCGCCGCGCTAAGCTGCAATTTCATGGTACACGCCTGGTTGCCTGGCGTTGCTGAGCAGCCAGCGGTGCGCTCTGAGGGCATGCTTGGTGGCCGTCTGTAACGTGCAGGGGCACCACTCCTCTGCACTTTGCAGCTGCTGCCAAGACCAACGCGCTCGCTGTGTGTCAGCTGCTGCTGCAGCATGGCGCAAACCCCAACCAAGCAGGTGAGAGGCAGCAGCAGCAGGTGCAGCACCAGTGGTGATGCTGCCTTCGTCTGCTTAGGCGGACGCATCATGCCGCGGCGCCTTTCAGTAGCCGAAACATCCTGCAGCTACCCTTCTCCTGCAAGGAAGCAGCTTGGCGCGCACAGAGTGAGTTTGCAACAATATCTTAGCAGCCATGGTGGTGCTGCTGCTGCTGCTTGTGTTGTTGCTGTTGTTGCCGCCCGCTGCATGCTGCAGACCTGTTTGGCTACCTGCCGTATGAGCAGGCAGACAGCCCAGAGGTGCGCGTGCTGCTGGGCGGCCCGGACCAGCGCCTGTTCGACTATGCAGGTGAGGGCGCCAGCTGAGGGGAATGTGTTGGCAGCCAACAGTGAAGCTGCGGACGTGTGCAGAACTTGCACTGTGAAGGGTGAAGTTGCTCTGCTGACAGGTGTTGTTTGCCGTGTGTGTTTGCTGGCTGTTGCGCATGTAAGACTGAATGAACTGCAATTTGTGCCCCTGGAAGCCAGGCAGCGGCAGGTTCAGCTCTGCAGCCTGAGCAACCAACTGCATGTGTTGTGCCTGCACTGTGGTGCGAGCGCGCCAAGGTTCGCAGAAAATATCAGAACGCATCTGCTGCATCAGAATGCTGCCGTGTCAGGTGTGCATTGGAAAGCTGCCGAGCTGTGTGTTGGTGGGTGCCGCTCCAATGAGCGGCGGCAGTTGTCGCATGCATCCCAATGGTCAACATTGCTTGCAGGGCCTCGGCTGTGCTGCCTGCTGATCATCAGCAGCACAGTTGCACTTGTGGAAGTGCAGGCTCTGACAAACGGCTGTTGTTGTTGCGGCTGCTGTTTGTGGTGCTGCAGCCGAGGGGCGTGTCCAGGAGCTCGGGCAGCTGCTCGCCTCTGGCGCTGTGCGCTCGCTCAAGGTGGTGGACGGCGACGGCCAGCACGCGCTCAATCTGGCAGTGAGGCACAAGCAGGACGCAGTGGTGCAGGTGCGGCGAGCACTGCTGCTGCTGCTGCTGCTTCTGTTGCCTTGTGCTGTGAATGGCTACGGATGCTGTGGCACGCCCTCTGCCAGCTTGTTGCTGCTTCATGAGCTGCTGCCGGTGGGAGGTGTGTGAGGTGAATGAGCAGCAGGGCGGTGACTTTTGCACGGTGGAGAAAAGAGAGCACAGGGAAAGGGACGCACTCCCAACACATATTCACCTTCCTATGTGTACATGGTCAAGCCTAAAGCGCGGACTTCCAGGTCTGCTTGGCCCTATGCTCTGTGCTTGTGATACTGGTAGGACAGTCCTGCGCTGCGAACAGCCTGTCGTGCACGTCCTCAGCTTGTGTCCAGAGTAGCCCTGCTGCTGCTGCTGCTGCAGGCGCTGCTGCTCATAGACCCTGAGCTTGGCATCCTGCCAGACATGACTGCCAACACGCCGCTGCACTGGGCCTGCGAGACAGGCAACAGCCAGCTGGTGCAGAAGCTGCTGTCGCTCAAGCCTGAGCTCAACATGCAGAACCTCAACCAGAACGAGTACAGCGCAGGTAAGCCGATGGCTTGGCAGGATTCACCATGTGTGATGCGCGTTCAGCAGTTGGTGGCTGAGTGGTTGTGCTAGCGATGCCGCTTCCACTCAGATGGTTCAATGTTGCGCCGTGTGTTTGCTTGCTGCAGGCAACTGGGCCGTGAAGGATGAGGTCATCATGCCAGTTGACAAGGCGCCCATTCACCTGGCAGTGGAGGCAGGAGCAGCAGACATCGTGCAGCTACTGCTGGCAGCTGGTGAGCCCTGGTATTGCTGTCGCTGCTGCTGCTGCTGCTGCTGCTGCTGCTGCTGCTGCTGCTGCTGCTCTTGTAACAACTGTGAACGCTGCCTCTACTCTTGTCGCTCGTTTACGCATGTACTGCCCATGGGAATACATGGGCTGTGGGCTTGGTTAAGCATGTCAGCGTGTACATGCATTTGCTGTGCATGCCGCCAGATAAGTGGCTGCAAGTGGGCCTTGCCCCAGCATTGCCTGCTGACATGTTCCATCAGCAAAGTGCAGCCCTGCTGCGTTTCAATCCTCTGCCACGTAAGCCTCTGGTGTTGTGGCTGGTTGCCTGTGCTGGGACAGGTGCCAACCCCAACCTGTGTGACTTTGACGGCGCCTCCCCGCTGCACTTGGCTATGGAGCTGCAAGACGAGGAGTGCTTGGCAGGTGGGCAGGCTGGCGCTGCACAGCTGGCATGCTGCGGCATGACACAGCAAACCCATTGCAGCATGTAAGCATTTGCTATGTGATGCATGCTTTTTACTGCAAGACGTGCTCCCTGTGCCGGGATCAGATTCCTGTGCCTGCTCCAGGTGTATTGCAGTGCATCCAGCGTCGCGCTTGTTGTTCCGAGCTGCTTGGTGCCCCTCCTGCAGTCTTTGCACGGCAGTTGTTCTGCAGTGGTGGGTGCAGCCAGCTTGCCCTTCTCACCACATACATATGGTGTTGTCTGCTGCGATGGATCGCAGCGCTGCTGGCGGGCGGGGCAAACCCCAACCAACCCAACAAGGACGTGACCAGCGCACTGCATGCTGCTGCACAACGGGGGCCCGTGCGGCTGCTGCAGCTGCTGCTAGAGTACAAGGCAGACGTGCAAGCAGCTGACAGCCAGGGCACGACCCCACTGCACCTGGCAGCGCGCAGCGGCAACGCACAGAAGCTGCAGTGCCTCCTGGCTGCAGGTGCTGCACATGGCGCAGCCAACAGCCAAGGCAACACACCGCTGCACCTGGTGAGCCTGGAGGCTGGTGCATGCGTTCTTGAAATGGTCCCACCTTGGCAAGTGTTGGCTTGGCTGCCGACCGTTGGTGCATATGTCTGCTTGTCAGGCAAGGCTTCTTCAGTTCTGTGGCCATGCGGCACACCAACAGTTGCTGCTGGGAAAGGCAGCACATGCCGGCAGCGCTCTTGAGGTGAAAGGTCAGCATATTCCCTGCTATGGGCTGTGTTACAAGTTAACGAATTTGCCTTACAGACTGCTGTGAAATCTTGCTGCTGCCTGCAGGCTGCTGTGAACGGCCATGCCAAGCTTGTAGAGCTGCTGCTGGCTGCTGGCGCTGACACATCATTGCCCAACAAAGATGGCCGCACGCCGGCAGCAATGGCCAAGACGCCAGAGCTGCGGGCACAACTTGAAGGCAGCAGCTGAGATAGATTTGCGAGCAGGTGTCACCAGCGCCGTATTGCCTGTTGCACTTGCACAAGCACTGCTTGGCCACGCGGCGCAGCGCAAGTTCAGCAAGCTCTTTGATTGTTGATCGCGTCTTTGCTTTTACCTTTTGGTGTGTGTCAAATGCGTTCCTGAGTGATGCAGAGCCGCTGGAAGACCAGGGGACAGGTTGACCAGCAGCAGCAGCAGCAGCAGCAGCAGCAGCAGCAGCAGCAGCAGCAAAGGAACAGTTGAAACCTTGCAGGCAAAAATGCACCTGTTTCATTTGAAAAGACACAGCACTGTATGCATCAGCCCGTCCACATCCAAGGTAGCGCATAAGGTTGAGGGTTGCTAACGCACGCATGCAACATCAACATGATCATCCGCAGATCAGCTGAAATCATGCATGGGTTCAACGGACAAGCACAGTTGTGAGGTGGGCTGGTGCCAGCCGCACCCAATGCTTGCCGCTCAGCGGCAGAACAGGCTGTTCCTGGAGTCCAGCTGAAGGACGTTGCCAGTAGCACAACCTCCAGGTGGGGAAAACACAGCAAAACTACATCGAGCAGCAGACAGACAACCAAGAAATACAATACACCACATTACATTACAGGTATCACAGGACTACACCTGCCTCAGGCAGTAGCCCAGCGAGCCGTTGTTCCGCTCATGAGGGAATTACACACCAGCAGAAGCCTCTTGTTGCTCGGAACAACTTGCCCATGATTGAACACATGCAAAGAGTGGGTCACTATGCTGTGGCACAGCAACCTGTACAGGCCGCGGTTCACCCTGCCCGCCATCCCATGTTCCCGCAGTGCCAACACCAGAGCGCCGATGCTGACATCAGCGTCGGCGTAGGATGATATCATAAATCATGTGCGCTCAGTGGCAGCAGCAGCAGCAGCACCAGCACAGATGGCGGCTGCAGCGAATGTATGCCATGTGCTATCAGCAGCAGCAGCAGCACTGGCTGCACGGGCACCTTCGTGCACCTTGTCAAGGTGAATTTCTGGCTGCCAGCCAACACCGCTGCTGATTGGGGCTGCTGAGACAGCTTGGCAGCAGGATTCATTTGCTTCAGCAGTGCACCGTTGCTTCAGCCAGCAGGAGCTGCAGCAATGGGGCAGCAACAGCAGCAGCAGCAGCAGCAGCAAGGCTGCTGCCTAGCGCTGACAGTGCGGTTAAGGCTCAACACAAGGCAACTACGAAGCGCTTCACCTGTATTTATGGCCAGCAGCAGCAACAGGCAGCAGTGGCAGGAGCTACAGCAGCTGCTGCTCCTGCAGTTGAGGCTATCTGAGCTGATTTGTCAGCTCTACTTGCCATGTCATAGCACCAGGTGCCTAAACAACCCCAATGGGAGGTACAGGGTATCACCCGGCACGAAGTGGCACACACCCGCAAATTCAATGTTGCAGCTCAACCTTGTCTAACGACGATTCTGTATTGGTAACGACCGTCCCTGCAACCCTCGCAACATGCGAGCCTTGACACTGCGACCACTTGCAGCCCGGGCACAGCCACTTCGCGCCATTAGGCATGCAAAGCAAGCTTCGCGCACACAATGCAGGAAACACCCGCTACATAGCTGTGGGTCTACCCAAGGGACTGCGAGTGGCAGCACCAGCAGCAGCAGCAGTGCAAGCAGCATCAGTTGTGTGTTGCCAACTGAGCTAGCAGACTATAGGCCAAATGTGGGAGTCTGCCTGGTCAACAGGCATGGCATGGTGTTCGCTGCCACCCGCGTAGATGATCCAACAAAGAGCTGGCAGATGCCACAGGGCGGCATCGACCCTGGCGAGGAGCCGCTAGCTGCTGCTGTGCGGGTGAGTGGAAGCACGGTGGCATGGACGCCCTCCCCCCCCTGCAGCACACAGGGTCAACGTAGATCTACACGGCAGCTTTGTGCATGCACCAACTTGTAGATGCAGAGTGTGGCGGATGCCAAGCCAATGCCAGCAGCAACACTGTGTGCAGCTGTGCACTGCAGGTCATTTGCTGTCAGGGGCTCTGGCACTGTTGCAGCTGCTTGCAGCTGCGGCACTGTGCCTGGATCCTTCCCTCCTGCTGCTGGCTGATGCATGCTGCTGTCTGAATGCAATGTCCTTCGCAGGAGCTGCAGGAAGAGACCAGCATCAGCAGCGTGCAGGTGCTTGCAGAGGCACAGCGCTGGCTGTCGTACGACTTCCCGCCAGAAGCGCGAGCCAGGCTCAGCAGCTACTGGGCACGCTACAAGGGCCAGGCTCAGCGCTGGTTCCTGTTCAAGTTCACTGGGGACGACTCAGGTGGGGCGACATGGCTGCCAGACACAGCCGCTGCTCAGCTTGGCTGCCACAGCAGTGTTGATGACTCATCGGAGCGCAGTGTCAGCCAGGCTGACGTCGGCAGCGCTGCCACCCAGCAGCTCTGACAGGCTGTTGCCGGCCTGCTTGAGGCAGCCAGATAACGCACACAAACACCCTCAACCTAGATTTACGAGTGTAGGCTAGTGACTTGTGTTGGTGTCCTGCAGAGGTTGACCTGGCCACCAGCCACAGGGAGTTTAGTGAATGGCGCTGGATGCCTCTGGAGCAGCTGCCAGGGGCGGTGGTGCCCTTCAAGAAGCCAGTGTATGAGGCAGTGCTGGCGGAGTTTGGGCCGGCTGTGGAGGCCGTCAAAGCAGAGGAGCGGCAGCTGCAGCCGTAGCTGAGCAGGCCCTGACCGGCCAAATGTCACATTGCCGACCCTCTTCCCTGAGTTGCGCAGAGCTTCAAAGCAAGTTTGCAACCAGCAGCAGCATTGCGACCTATTAGCAAAACAAAGAAGAGAGTTGCCGAGCCCTGAACCTCTCATGCAAGACTGAATCGGTACATAGACTGACATAGTATCATGCTACATGGTGTGTTGTGCTGAAAGGCGCACTGCAATGAGCATGTCAAGTGACACTCATCCCGGGATATGTTGGTGCATTTGATGTAGATGTCACTGACGGTCAAATTGACTGGCCTGCAGCAGCTCCCCTGGCCTGGCTGGCCTTTGCGCGTTTCACTCGGATCGACGAGATGCATCATATATGGCACCTCTTGAACTTGCAACGTCAGCACAGCAGCAGCTGCGGTGCCACATGTGCAGCTGCGCAAGTACCCACCAACTTGCAGATGTCCATAAGCTGCTATAGCTACCGATGTGCCACTGTTGCTTGACCACATAACATGCAACATATTACACAGAGCCCCAGGAAGACACACGGCTGCGGCCTTTCTGTCTCCAGCCGTACTGGACGTCACTGATCACTGATAAAATGGCTCCAAGCATGCTACTCTTGTACCTTTCAAGCAGTACTGCTGAACTGATTTACACATTGCAGAGGGTTGCTTGCAATCCAGTACAACAGCTTCAGGGCAACAAGGATGGGTGCATCACCAGCACCCGGGTGGTGGTGGTGGTGGAGGGGGGGCGTGCAACAATTGCTGCATGTTGCAAGAGACACACGCTCTTGCACAGTGCGCGGCACAGGAAGTGCCCTACACATGTTTGGTGCCTGTCAGTAACTAGGGTTTGTCAAGGCACAGTGTGCCAGAATGCTCAGAGAGCAGTCAGTTATCAGCTGCATTGGCAGTTGTACATCCTTTGGAGGTACTTGTGAGAGTGAGTTACAGTTGGCCGAGCGCTGATCAGATAAGCGCTAGTATGTTGCGTCAGACACCAGTCGTTAAACCCGTTCTGTTACACCAATCCGCAGCATGTAAGCATGCTGTGCACACACTTGGCGCATGCAAAAATACAGGCAATTGCAGCGTACCAGCACCACAGTGGAAGACGACCCACTGCACTTGCTGCCGTAACCACGCGGAGAATGTAGCATCTGCCACGTGTGAGCTGTCAGCATGCAACATACAAGCACTACCAGCGGACATGCAAGCAGTGTGCACTGCATGCCAGGCGACCTGGAAAGTAGGGAGCAGCAGGCCTCCCTGCGCGGAGCAGCAAAACACATTGAAGAACACAATACACGCTGCCAATTGCTGCCATGCAGTCTGCTGACACCACATCACATGCTGCTGCTGATGGGGTACATTGCTGCTACTTCTTTCATGCTGCTCCACCCAGCAACATCAGCCAGCGCCACCTGTGTACCAGCTGTTGCTCTGTACAGCCTGCTGTGAAGCTGCTCACCGGCATGTAGGGGTTGCTGGCTCAGGCGGGCCTACTGCCGTGCTACAAGTGGCAACTGACACAACACGTAGGTACCATTGTGTTTGCCAACAGGCAACAGCTGCTCTCCAGCGTACACGTCGAGCGCAGCGCAGCGCCTCCTGCCATTGCTGCAGCCCCTGCCGTTATTCCAGGTGGGGACAGGGGATGTCCTCCCACAGCTTGTTGACCAGCTCAAAGCTGGGTTGGCTGAGGTCGATGCTGACAGCCCGCACCTCGCCCCTGACAGAGTCTGACACTGTCGCCTGCAGCAGCTGCTCCCCCAGGCTGCTGTATTCAAATCCCATGCCACTTATGTTGGCATACAGCGTGATGCGGTTCCTGCAGTTTGAAATACAGCAGTCAGCAGCGCAGCAAACACGGCAGTCACTGTTGAGAAGATGTGCAAGAAACCGCCCAGTGCGTCAAGCATGCCCAGACAGCTGCAGCAGGTGCTGGGGTTGTCCCGCAAACAATGCTTGGCCCACCGCACTGCATGGCCACCTGTCTAACGCCGCTACTGCATAGTTTGCTGCTTTGCTCGCACTGCTGCAGCTGCATGCAGTGTGGCAACTCATCAGCTCAACACTCACAGCTTGTCAGGCTGCACCACCCGCTGCTGCTCTGTCAGCTGCTCTTTGTTGGCCAGCAGCTGCTTCTGGCGCTGCTGCAGCTGTGCCTGCTGGTCATTGGCCCCTGTGCAGGCAGAAGGCAGTGCGGGGGAAAGTAGATCAGCTAAACGGCAATGGGTGGCTGTGCTGCATCGGTACGCGTGCCAGCAGCGCATTGCTTAGCCCCTGTTCTCTGACAGCGTGTGCCAATGCTTCGTCCACAAACAACTGCAAAGATACCAATCCAGGTGTGCCCATGTTGCTAATGGCACATGTACGGCAGTCGCCTGCCTCTGCAGCAGCAGGTACTCATCTTATGTCGCCATTCACAAGGTGTACCTCCTGCTGCACTTCAGCGATGGCCGTGCTTATCTCTGCCATGCGCTGCTCATGCCTGGCCTTGGCATCACTGTAAACTGCTGCTGCCTCCGAGCTGTTCACTTTTTGGGACAGCTCTGCAAGGCATGACGCACCAGATGTTGGTTAGGCATGTGAGAGCGCTGCTCAGGCACCGACAGCACCAGCACAAGCAACAGCTGCATAGGTCGTGCTCCGTCTACAGGCTGAAGCACGCATGAATGTTACTGCCACGGCTGCGTGTTGATGATGGAACATGCAGCAGTTGTGGTGCTGCACCTTTGATGTTGTTGTGCACTCTGTACTCCCTGTCCTTTGCTATCTTGACTGTTGTCTCTAGCAGGCTCTGTATGTCAGCCATGTCTGCTGCATCTGTGGAGCCTCGATAACTCTCAATCATGCCCGTCAGCAGGCTATCGGCTTGCTTGAAGGGCTCTGCTGGGTAAACAGCTGCCATGGTTGCCTGCTGCTTGTCCTGGTGCTGCTGCTCCTCCGCCCTAAGGATTGCGGCGTTGCACTCGGAAAAAGGTAGATTGGGTTCAACTTGCCGCTGTTCAATCTTCAAGAGGCAGCACCTTCGACGTGAGAACGATACTTGACAGTGCCACCTGAGGACATGAACGCCAAAAACTCGATTACGTAGCTGTTCAGCGAATGCTATTATGCGAGGGCGACTAAGCATTGGCCGATGTCGCGTTTCCAGACTCCGTTTCCACTCTGACGGTGCATGATTTGAACATCGTCACTAACATGTCACAGCACAATCAGGCCCTGGTCACAGCCTTAGCTAGTAACTGCAGGGCTGTGTTGTCGTTAGACACCAGTCCCGCTGCATCCGCCTCTAGCTGCTGGTGTCCACCAGCTGCCATGGCAGCATCCACTGCTGCCACTGCATGTGCTGCCGCCTTCAACCATGTTGCCCCTGCCAACACCTGCAACAGGCTGCTACACTGTCCCTCAACGAGCAGATCTGCTGCATTGCTAAGGCAGGCGTCCCACACCTCACTCAAGTCTGCACTGTCCCAAGAATCCTGCAGCTGCATCAGCAGCCCAACCAGACCGCTGCTGCCATGCCTAGTATGCACCCCTGTTGCTGCTTGCTGTTGCTGCCACGCGGTCAGTAGCTGGTGGCTCCAGCCAGCTTCACATCCCCACGCTACAAGGGATGCCGCACCATGCTCGCTGCCGGCACCTGCTGGCCTAGCAGCCAGCAGCATCAGCAGCTGACCTGCCAATGCTGCAGCAGGCAGCACCACTGGCAGCTCAAGCCAGACTGCCTGCAGCGACTGCAAGAATGCAGCTGCTGCGCTCACGTCTGCAGGAGCAGGGGTGTCGCATCTGTGGGTTGCCTGCTGCTGTTGCTGCTGCTTGCATCGAACCGCCGCCCAACTGCCCAGCTGCTGCAGCAAGGCAGCGAGTGCAAGATGGTGTTCTTCCTGCAACTCGACAGGCCCCGGGCTCCACTGCTGCTGTTGCTGTGTGCGTGCTGCAGGCAGGCTCGCTAGCAGCTGGTGCAGTACCTGACACGCCGTCCCTAGCTGTGACTCTAGGCTGCGCAACTCGTCAAGTGCGCTGTTGTTGCTGCTGGTCTCACAAGTAATCTGTCCAGCTGCAGCTAGGCTGCCTGCCAGCCCTGCTGCCGCTGCCGCGGCGCCACCAGCAAACTGCGCCAGTTCCTGCAAGCACCCACTGCCAGGGGCCAGCAGCCCAGCTGCCCACTGCCGCTGGCCAGCACTGCTAGGTGCCGTCCAGCACAGCAGTGCTGGCAGAAGGAAGCACACAGCACTGCCGGCTGGAGGCCCCTGGCCCTGCCCAGGCACGTGCAGGGCCAGCAGCTGCGGCAGCAGCCTGTGCAGCGCATCCTGGTGGGCATCAGGCACATCTGCAAGGAACCTGCCCAGCACACGCACAGCAGCCACTGTGAGCAGCGGGTCGATGGCAGCGCTGCTGTTGTCACTGTTGTTGGCTGCTGGTGCTGCATGCTCCAGAAACTCGCATATGACCTGCATGCCAGACAGGACAGAGCTTCGCCGCAGAGGCATGCAAAGCACAGCCAAGCCATGCTCTGGCAGCAGATAATCAGCGGCAACAGGGTGCAAAACGACGCAACGCATGTTCTCTGCTGATCTCCTGCTTAAAAGCAGGACAGGACCCGCTGTGCGCCTCCAGGGTGCACCGCAGAAGGCAACCGTCACAAAGTGTGTTACAAATCCCATGCGCAAACCAACAGCAGCAATCACACCGCAAAATCAGCAAGCGCAGGCTCGCCGTTTGGCGGTACGACCTTGCACAGGCTTCCTGTTCCCGCTCCTCCTCTCACCTGGGTGACCTGGTGCAGCCGCTGCATCACCCGGTCCACCTGGCGCTCACCCAGCACAGGCAGCACCGCAGACATCTGCACAGCACGCACGCCGCTGCCGCCTGCCGCCACCACCTGTGGCTGCTGCTCGCTGCTGTGGTCGCTGCCGTCTGGTGCGTGTATGTCTGCCAGCTGCTCCAGCAGCCCCACCTGCAGTGGTGACATGACAGCGTGCCGGAGTTCCTACATTTATGTGTTTAGCAGTCTAAGCGCAGAAGCTGCAGCCTGTTCAGCCTGACATATTGCTTTGGGTCAAACCCATGAGTGAAGTCGCTGTGCACGCAGTGTTGTCTGGTTGCTGCGTGGTGAATGGCTGCTGCACTGTACACTGTATACGGCTTGAATCCTGCGACGCACTGGCGAGACACAACCTGAACAGGCAGCAGGGATAAGCAGCGAGCAGGAAGCAGCTGCAACTGTACTGCCTGCTGATAGTTATGGTGTTGATGCTCCTGAGCACTACCAACAGCTACACGGCTGTGTCGCGCTGCGATGTGCTGTGTTTTCAGTGAGGTCAAGATTCGCGGCTCACCTGCTGCACCAGCACCTCCAGGCAAGCCTCAAGCAGCTGGTAGCAGCTGGGCAGGCACTGCTGTGCACGCTGCCCTGCCAGCATCTGATTGGGCCCGGGCGACTTGTCAGACGGCAGCTGCAGCTCAGCCAGCTGCTGCTGCAGCGACTTGACCTTCTGCTGCTGCTGGAACCCAGGGGGACCCTGGCCAGGGGCGGGCGGCTGGTCAGCTGCTGGTTGGCTGCTGCCTGCTGCTTCCTGTGTGACCTGGGCCTCCTGCTGCTGTACTTGCTGCAGCACTTGGTGCACTGACAAAGGCTGCTGCTGCTGCGGCTGCTGCTGACCTGGCGGCCGCTCATCTAGCTCCATGCCATCATCTGAGGCGTTGTCCTGCTGCTGCTGCTGCTGCTGACTAGCTGAGTTGCTGCCAGCACGCTGCCTGGCCAGCATCGCGAGGTCTGCGCGAGGCACTGCTGCGCAAGGGTTCATGGCGTCGCTGAGCAGCAGCGGCGTCTCAATAGCCAGCAGCTCCATGAGCACCAGCAGGAACTGCTCAGCAGGGCCAGCCACAGGACCAGACCCAGCGGCACTCTTGCCAACACTGGCGGCCTCATGTTGCTCCTGTTGCTCCTGCTGCTGCTGAGGCAGCAACCAGCCAGGGCCCAGGAGCTCACAGCAGGCTGCTGCCAGGCGCAGCGCAGAGTGGCGCTGCACGGCACCCACCCTGCTGCGCATCACACGGCACAGCCCCTGCCGCAGTGCGCCAGGCCAGTCACCTGCCACCGCTGCTGCAGCCGACACAGCCTTGGCGCGGTCCTGCTGCTGCTGCTGCTGCTGTCTACCGATTTCCACATCCTCCGCTGCATGTGCAAGCAGTGCTGCAGCTGGGCTGCTGTCCGGGAGTGGCAGCAGCAGCAGCAGCGCGTGCTGCGCTTGCAGCTGTAGTGCTGCCAGGTCAGGCCCGTCCATGCTGTTGCTGCTGCTGGTGGTGGCTGTTGCAGTGCTTGGTAGGGCACCACCAAACACCCTCGCAAGCTGCATGACTGCTGCTGCGACAGCTTCTGGACAGTCCCGCTGCGAGTGCACTACAGCAGTAGCAGCAGCCTCACCCCCTAGCAGCAGGCTCAGCAGCTGCATCGACAGCATGACCTGCTGCAATGCAGCTGCTACCTGCACACCCGTAGTGTCCTGCTGCTGCAGCTGCTGCTGCTGCTGTGCTTGTTCCTGCTGCATGGCACTGCTGGTGCTCTGTTTATCGAGTGCTGCTAAACTTGCCTGCAGGGCGGACACAGCAGCCTCAACACCGTTGCTCTCCACCACAACCGACTGCTGGTAGCTGCCACTGCTGGCACACATCACAACGCATTCCAGCGCATCCGCAGCAGCCGCTGCCTCCGCTGACAGATCTGCCCAACTGCTGCTGTCCTGCCGTCCAGGCGCCTGACGTGCTGCCGCTGCCGCTGCTGCCGTGGCTGCTGGCAGGAGCACAGGAGCAGCCCCTCCAGCTGCAGCTACCTTGAGCAGGAGAGGCACCAGCTGCAGCACATCATCGCTGCCTGCTACGTCTGTCAGCCTGCATGCTGCACTGAGAACGCTCAGACCCAAAACAACAGACAGGTGCTGCTGCTGCAGTTTGTCTGCATCCACAAGCGGCTGCTGCTCCTGCTGCTGCTGCTGAAGGGGTATCAGCAGGCGCTGCAGGAAAGCAAACCCTACGGCGTCCAGCACAGCCTGAACTGCTTCGTCATTGCCTTGTGGCAGCAGCTTGGTGACAAGCAGCAGGCCCACAAACCTGCAGGTACCAATTGCAGATGCATCAGCAGACGTGGCAGGAGTGCTCGACACCTATGCAACAATGTTAGCGATGTACGCAATTTGGTGCAGGCACATCAGGGGTAGCAGTACATAACGCCAGTGAAGAATGCAGTAAGGCGCTGATATAAGTGCTGCTGCTGGTGCTCACTTCTTTTCATCCACTTCAGATCTCAGCAGTTCCAGGCACTGCTGCCAGCCAGCGCTCTGCTGCACGTCGTGCTCGGCAGCGTTTGCTTGGGCTCCTGCAGGCTGGGATGGCTGTGATGGCTGCTGTTGTGGTGCATCAACGACGGGGGCTGCTGCCTGCCTGCTAGCAGCAACTGCTGCTGTGCTGGCAGCGGCATGCTGTTTGGCGTTTGCTGCCAGAAAGCCTTGCTTCATGGCCGCAGCAACCAGTTACGCCTGACCATCACTACATAGAAAACCAGTCACAAAGGAAAGCATGCAGTACAAACGAAGGTGGCAGAGGAACACACTCGGGGTGTGTGGGTTGGGGTTGGTGACTGACAGTGTTACAACAGCTACAGCGCGTTGTCAGCGTCGTGACGGGGAGACCAGGCGACCAGACGCGGGACCGGACGTATCGCAGCAAACTTGATGTAAGTTTCTCTGCTACAAGCGTTGAGGTGTTCTGGTCAGTAATGCCCGCCGTCGTCCCCGCAGGGCCAGCAGTCTTCGCCCATACTTTGTGATCTTAGTTAGTAAAAGATACATACTACACTTGGTCCTCAGGTTCAACACGTTGCAGCCAACAGACGCCGACAAGGCAGAGCAGCAGGCATGCCGGCCAAGCCAGACCCTCCTGTGGAGTCTGATGACGAGCAAGACGAGGACGTGGAGGTAGGTGAGGCAGCTTCTGGGATGAGTCGGCTTGCACTTTTTGAGCGTGCCAGGGCTGCAGTTGGCCATCCCCACAGCATTTGGCCCAGCACAGTTGCAGTGCTCACCACCTCCCTGCTGCCTCATAACGCTGCTTGCCACTGCTCGTCGTTGCATTGTGCAGTACATGCTGGGCTATGTCGATGATCCAGAGAAGCCAACGGACCTGCTGAGGCACAGGTTCCCCAGCAAAGTAGGCGGTGTGCCGGTGAGCTGAAACCCTAGCAGGCTGCTGCCGCCACCTTTGCGCACTGCTCGGCATGTTGGGCTGCTGCTGTGGGCGAGCTCAACGCTGTACGTCTGCATACGCCACCGCAGAGAGCTGGTCGAGCCTGCAATTGTGTTTTGTACCTGCCGCATCCAAGTAGCTGCCTTTCACCCGCCTACACGATCACTGAACGCTGCACCGCCGCACTACTTGCTGCCTTCTGCACCTGTGCTGTTTTGTCATGTCAGGCCTGGCTGGACCCGCTCAACCTGCCCACAGCTGAGCAGCTGACGTGTGGCATCACAGGGCAGACACTGCAGTTCTTGCTGCAGGTGTACTGCCCTGCTGATGACAACCCAGTAGATGCCTTCCACAGGGCCATCTTCCTTTTTGTGTCTCCCAGAGTGAGCCACAGCTTGCTGTCCCACAGCTGGCAGCAACAGCAGCACAGCAGCAGCAGGGAGCATCCAGGGTGTATCTGCGGTTGGCGCATGTCGCGTTGAGGAGGGTGCTTGTCTGCTCAAGTGTATGGTTTCTGCAACAGCATGGTCAAACAAGAGTGTGTGCTGTGGTGCGAGGTAAGGAGGATGTGGCACAGTAATATCCTGATGGATCTGTGTGCTAGTGCACCTTGTTATTGTTATGTGTTACGTAGTTGCATGAGCTGAGGCATGGACGCATACTTGGTTGCGTAGCAGTGCTCTATGTGCTGCTTGCTGGCGTATCGCAACACAAGTACAGGGTTCTTGTGCCGCAAACTGTTTGTTTCCCGCCCGCCCGCCCTCTGGCAACAGCGGCAAGGCCGGGTGCGGCCTCTGGTGAGGTATGCTGTTGGGCAGTTTGACTTAGTAATGCATGCGATTGTATGGCGGATGCACAGCCTCAGCCTCAGAGCTGCCGCTGAGGCTGAGGCTGAGGCTGATGCTGTCCTCACGATTGATGGTAGCCGCTGCTCTTCCAAAGGGGTGCAGGATATGCAGCGATGCAGACCGCTTCTGCCGTGTGGTGGCCACCGTGCATCACCCACGTGGGGCGGCAACAGCAGAAATCACCACATCTACCATCGTTGTTTCGTGTCTGCTTGATGCTGCAGGGTGATGAGCTGGCCAAGCCTGGGGCGGTGCGGGCGCTGCGCTGCCAGCTGAGGCGTGCCAACCCCTTCTATGCAGACACCCCAGCACCAGCCAGCCAGCTGGCCCCGAAGAAACTCCAGGTGCGGGGCCGCGCTGTTGTGCAGGCTTGACGGCACCACGCAGCACCTGAGCGCGCCTGAAGGGCATCTGGCGATGTGATGGCGCAACCCTTTGCATCAAGAGTTTGCGTTCAGCGGATGCTTGTTGTGTGGCATGGCCTGCTTTGGTGGTGCATGCTGCTCATGTTGCGCACCCCACCTTGCCGCTGTTACACTGCACGGTCACCTGAAGACGCCGTAAACAACTCCACCTCGTTGTGCGCGTCTCGCTCGTGCTCGTCTCGCTGCCCACCTCCGTGCGTCGCTCGCGCTGTGCATGCAGGCTGCAGAGCAGAAGCTGTCGCTGGAGCGCGACCCCTGGAAGGTGGCCCAGGTGGAGCAGCAGGTGGCACAGGGCGTGGGCGCGAGCGTCGCGGCGCTGTCTGCTGCCGGGCCCGCCGTGTTTGTGGAGCAGGAGCTGGTCGTGGAGCCGGAGCCTGAGGAGGACGAGGAGGGCGCAACGGGAGCCGGCAGCACAGAGGTGCAGCGGTGGGTGGCATGTTGGGTGCTGCGCAGTTGGGTGCGGTGTGCAGGCAGCTGTGGAGGGTGGGTGTGGCATGGTTGTGCATTGTGCCGGAGGTGGAGCAGCAGGGCTGGCACTGGCCATCTGATGTGCGGCAGCTGCATACATGCACACAGCAGCAGACTTGCTGAGCTGTGCATGAGGTTGCAGGCACACGCATCGCACTGCATGCACCTTGTCGTGGTGTCAAACATTCCCAGCATTTGTTGCTTCAATAAAATCCCCTTGCCTGTTGCATCGCGCTGTTGCACGTATCCGCTCACAGGCCTGCCTGCACCGGTTTGTTACACCACACACACACACCACCCCCCCCCCCCCCCCCCCCCCCCCCCCCCCCCCCCCACCACACCACACCTGCCTGCTTGCCCCTGTGCCTGTGCATCTATGCAGGCTGCTCGCTGCATACCGCTCCCGCATTGCTGCCGAGGGCGAGTATGATGAGCAGGAGCTTCCCGGGGAGGTGCTTGATGATGTCGAGGGCGCAGCAGGGCCGGCACAACAGGCGTTTGCGGTGAGCGGCAGCAGCAGCAGCCCTGTGGTCTGCCGCCGTCGGGGTAACCGGGCACAACCGCAGTTGTGCACAGAGAAGCATCGTCACCAGCATGTTGCCCAACTGAGCTTGTGTGCTGGGTCCCACAAGAGCCATGTGCACTTGGGGCCGTGTCTTGTCCTCAGCGATGTGAGCGTCTTCCTGCTTCCTTCTGTTGGCATGATGGGCAGTGGCAGCTGCAGCAATTGTCGCCCCATGTGCTGGCTGACGCCGCTTGCTCCTGCGGCTGCCTCCGCAGGCCTTCCAGGCACGCACTGCGCTTGCTCCCGAGCAGTGCCTGCGCTACTGCTTCCAGCCCGGCGCAGCGCCGCTGTGGCCGTCAGCCGGCCATGTGCCCGGCCCAGCTGACGTCCCGCCATGCCCGCGCTGCGGTGCACAGCGGCGCTTTGAGTTCCAGGTGCGGAAGATTGTGTGTGGTGGTGAGCATATACGCAGAAGGCAGGGTGGTTGCTGTGCGGTGCGACTCTGATATGAGTAGGTGTACATTTGTAAATGCGGAGGGAGCACGCGCAGGTTCGATCGTGTCGACTGCAAGTGTGTACAGTAGCCAAGGCAAAGGATGGTAACAGTATATTCTTCACTTTGACCTGAACACTCAGTGTGTGGAAGCCATTTCATACTCCTGATGCCTGGCTGGGTGGTGCTTGTTGTTTGTTTGGTGGTCGATGTATTTGTTTATTGTATGTCGTGCTCAGTGTTGTGTATGCCTTGCTCAACCTTGGGGTGTGCTGTATGTCTGTGTAGAAAGGTCAGTCACGCTCTACACCGGACACTCGCTGCTGCCACGCTCTCCCCGTGCTGGCCGCGGCATTTAACCTGGTGCAGATCAAACAGCGCTGTCATCTTCATCAGGCGCCTTACGACGGGGTTGGACATCATGTGTTGTATGAAATTGATATGTTGAATTTGGTATGCTGACCTCATCTTTTGTTTGATTCTGATATGCTGAGACTGTTATGCTGACACCATTGTGTTGTTTGAGTCTGGTTTGCTGCGGCGCCGCTGCGGTCCTTTTTCAGGATGGGGTGCCCGCTGTCTAGGTTGACACTTGGCATGCACACAGCAGGCCACCAGTTGATTAGAGTGTCCATGCTGCTGCTGCTGCTGCTGCTGCTGCTTCTGCTTTTCACAGGTGATGCCGCAGCTGCTGTCACTCATGGAGTTGGACGCTGAGGACCCCCACACACCAGACTGGTGAGTGTGCTGCCGCACACGACGCTGCACGACCGACATGCAGAATGCTCAGCTTGGCCGTGATGTGAAACGAACTGGCTGCAGCTTTTGCTGCCATGTGCAGCCATTTTGCTTGCAGTATGTGTTTTGGCGCGCACACGATGACACGACCCCCTTGCCTGCAATAATGGTTTGTGTGGTGTATTGAGCGCCATTCATGCGCATGTGCCAGGGCGCAGCACTGCTCACTCATACACCCTTGCTGTCGCTGCTGCTGCTGCAGGGGCACGATCGCTGTGTACAGCTGCCCAGCCAGCTGCTCAGCGACTCCAGTGCAGGGAGCGGGCGGCCACTCGGCCTATGTAGAAGAGTTTGCATGGGTGCAGCCCAGCTGAGAAGCTTTGCCACTTCCAATAGGCTGATGAGGGCGTTGGCTACTGGAGCTCGTTGTCATTGCAGCACTGCTGTTCAAGTTTGCAGGACTGCCAAACACACTTGGGCACATGGCGTAGGGCGCATGGCGTAGGGATTGAGCATAAGAAGGATGGGCGATGCAGTACGGATGCTGGCGTGGAGGGTGCAACAAGCACTGACGAGGCACGACAGGTGGGCCTTTGAGGAGTGTGATGCACTAGCCTGCGCACATGTGGGTAACACAACCTTTCGCATGCTCGTTGTGGCTCACCCACAGTGGAAGTACAGATGTGCCAGGGAAGTGCCAGAGAAGAGAAGGAGGGTGCGGGCGGCGCAGTAGTATAATGCACCCCCCCCCCCTCCCCCAGCATGCGGACTGGACCATCGGATCAGGTTCAATTTGTCAGGCTGTGTGCTGCTAGCCATTAAGTGTTGCTGTAGCTTAACCCTGTCTATGAATTAGTGCGTGCTGATACTGATACTGAGGCTGCCGCTGCTGCTGCTGCTGCTGTTGCCATTTGGCTGCAGGTTGCCTCCATGATATCTGGAGATATCTTTGAATGCCGGGGTCACTTGAGAGGCTGGCCGCGATGGTTGATGTAGGCTATTGAATGCTGTTGTTAAACGCAATGTATATTTTGCGGGCCCTGCTAAGCGGGGCGTTCCGTCTGTAATTTGTCGAGCAGCGCCTCTTGCTTGACCTGGCCTGGCAAGCGTTGCATGCATGCCTGCAGCTTGGGATAGCTATTTGTAACTTTCAAAGCGTACGCAGTTGTTTATTATTCAGAGCGATCACACGGCCAGTTATTGCTGAGCCCTGCGCCCGAGGTCAGCCAAATTGCTGCATTTACGGCCTTGACCGGCTCAGCATACGCGAGGCGTTCATTATAGTAAATTTATCTTTACGTGACTACTCAGCAGCTCATAGCACAATGGCTCTGCTCGCCCGCTCCACCGTCGCTCGCCCTGTGGCCAGGGCCCCTGTGGCCAGCCGTGTGGTCAGCGTCCGCCGTGTGGTGGTTAGGTCCAACCCTGTGAGTGCCTGCTGGGTCAATAAGGGGCTGCAGCTCGCCTGGTGACACTTTCGGTGCTACCTCTGGCTCAGCCCAATTTCCGGCTTCTGACGCTTAGCTCGGCCTCTGAACAGGCACTGTTTCCAGTTTCTGTAGCATGAAGGCTGACGCGTGGCACTGCTGGCTGATACGTGCAGGAGCCTGCAGCTGTGGAGACTGCCATCAAGGAGGCAGAGGACAAGTGCGCGTCCGGCACCACCGGCGAGTGCGCTGCAGCATGGGACAACGTGAGTGGGTGCAGCTGCTACCCCGCCGCATGCAGGAATCGGCTCTGACCTGGGGTTGCCGTTCGCAGGTTGAGGAGATCTCCGCGCACATCAGCCACAAGAAGGTCACTGACGTGAGTGCAGGCCTACTTTAAGGTGTAAACAGGACCAGCATTATATAGGGAAACGCCCTGAGTCTCTGAGGCATGCTGCTTACAAGGTTGGACAGCTGTAGCAGCTGCAGCATGCTGGTCAACCAGGTAGCAACTGCGCCTGGGATGCACCTCCCGGCAGTGCCTGTGAGCTTACAGCATGCGTGTAGTTTTCGGCAGTGGGCTTACCACACAATGGCAACGTTGGTTGCCTACTTGGCAGAACTTGGTGCTGTCACTGTATGAAGTGGGTGGGCTGTTTGCTGCTGCAACTCCTGCAGGCCAGCAGCGACCCCTGGAGCAGTTCTGCGATGACAACCCAGATGCTGATGAGTGCCGGTGAGCAGGCTGGGCGGGCACTGCTAAGGTTGGGGTGTTCAGCTGGCTTGTGCGGCGCCAGGGGTGGCCAAGATGGTGTGGTGCCAGGGGTGACTACGATGGTGCAGCACAGCAGCAGTGTGTGCAAACAGGCATCACAGGTGCCAGCAGCCTGTGTTGCTGATGAGAGCAGCACACACAGCACTGGATGCGTCGCCATCTAGCGTCACGACAGCAGAACGCAGCATGGCGGCAGGCACCGCAGCAGCCTGTCGCACACAGCTGCAGGTGCAGAGCTGCTGTGAACCTGCTGCTGGTGGGGCAGCTGTTGCCAAGCTGTGTATGCTAATGCGCTTGGCCAGACTTCTGAGCTGTGTCTGCCCATAACTTGCTGCTGCTGTGTACTGATGTGCACATTTTGTCCTGTCCTGCGTTTGCTTGCGACGCCTTGCTGCCGCAGCGTGTACGATGACTAGACCAGCGCGCCAGCTCTGGGCAAACTTCTGGCCTGTACAGACCTTATCAACTCTGGGCACATGGCTGCAGCTGCACCCTGCTTGCAGCAGCCAGCCAGCTGCCATAGCAACAGTGTGGGTGTGGAGAAGCACAGTCATTGTGCTGAGTGGCCGTTGGCCACTGCACCCTTGTTTCGTTGAGAGATAACTAGGTTGCCCTGCGGCAGCTGCCAGCAGCTTCAACTGGGGCTAGGCTGGCGGCGCTGATGGGCTAAGCTGGGTTTGGCTGTTATCTTGTGCTACTGTGTTGTTTTACAGTTGATGTGAGCGAGTGCAATGCTTGTGTAACTTACTGTACATTCTGGTGGTAGCGTGGTGGTGTGTGACTGGTCGTCGGCCAGCAATCGCCAACATCATGAGGGCCTGTCTACAGCAGCTTCTAGCTGGCAGCGTGAGCAGCAGAGCAGCTGTGGAACAACAGCCAATGGTCTGACCAGCAGTGTCAGGTGTTTGATTAGTGTGGATATGGCGACAGTAAGCGGCTGCAGCAGCTGGCTGTGCACGGTGAAAGCCGCAGTGCACAGTAGCCCCCTGGGGAATGAATCAGCAGACGAACACATGAACGGCTCCTGCAGATGTTACAAGGTGGGCTCCACTGCATTAGCATGCTGTGGACCACCACCAGTGAGTGTGCCTGCGAGGTCTTGATTGTGCACACAACACCCAGGCAAATCAGCACAATTGCCAAATGCACAAACCAAGCAGTGGCTCAATCAGCAAGAGGTCTCGCTGACAACCCAACAACATAGTCTCATCAGCATAACTGTCGTGCACTAGGCCACCAAACCACAGTCTGCCACAATACAGGCTGGAGAAAGCCTGCAATCCCTACTACTTGCACCCCTCATCGCATGTCTCAAGTTGTTGAGCTGCTGAAGTTCAACTGCGTCACAATGCTTATACCACTCGCCTTGTCC
>JACERP010000226.1:55000-155483 GCA_014080715.1 Scenedesmus sp. NREL 46B-D3
GCACCCGTCTACTTGGAGGGTGGTGCATCTGGCACCTTCACTGTCTCAAGTTGGCTGGTGCTGGTGGCAGCAGGCTGGCCCTGAGCCTCAGCCTGTGTGCCATCGCTGCCCGACGCCTGCGATGCTGCCTTGGCCGCTGCTTCCCGCGACTTGCGTGCGCTGAACTTCTGGCCACGGCCGCCGCTCTTCTGCTGTGGAGCAGGGCTGCCGCTTGCTGCGCTGCTGCTGGGCAGGGCCTCGTCGCGTGCCTTTTTGCGCGAGCCCAGCTCCTTGCCGGTCACCTACAAGCAGGCAGGCCACCCCACATCTTTAGCCTCCGCATAATGTCGCGCCGCCCCACCCCACAATGCAACCCTGCCGCACACGAGTTGCGCCCTGTCCTGTTGTCGCTAGAGAAAGCAACACAGCAGTCACACACCATCACTCTTTCACTTGATCATCCTCCGCTGATCAAGCCTTTGCACACCTTTCTTTCCCGGTCCTCCTTTGGCTTTATGACCTCGCTGGTGACGTCAATGATGCCGTTTGCGTCACCGGCAGCAGCCAGCGGCGGCATGTCCACCTTGATGGTCTTCTTCATGTAGATCTGCATGGCTGTGCTGATGATGTTGTTCACAAACCAGTACAGCGTGAGGCCGCTGGGCACGTTCAGAGAGAACCACCCTGCAACGCAGCAGCCACAGGCAAGGCAGGCAGAGTGAAACACTTGTGCACACTACTGCGCTGCAGCCACAGACAGCCAACTACATCTTCAGAACCTGGCGTGGTACAAATTCTGGTTGGGCATTGTACATTTGTAGCCTGCATGGCAACTGGTGGCCGGTAGGCTGCAGGAATGCCGCGTGTACCCTGTACTGCTAGTCCTGCAATTGCTGCAGGTTGTTGTGGCTCCTTCCACACAATGCTGACACTTCTCCGCACCATTGCTGCTGACACTTCTCCACACAGTTGTTGCCTGTTGCCTGCAGGGCACGCATATACAAGCCCCCCACTGCCTCACTGCTTGCGTGCTGCCTGCAGCCCCCCACAAAACAAGGAACGCCGGCAAACAAGAGCAGGTGGTTGTGTCTGTTGCAATCCTGATGCAACATGCAGGTGCACCCTGTGCAATGCAACCAGCAACTCACCGATCATGAATGGAATGAAGCCAAGGATGGCCTGCGTCTGCTGCTGCTGTGGGTCGGTACTCTGAGGCGACACAATCTTCTGACTGATGAACTGGCTGGCAACCAGCAGCACCGGCAGCACCAGGTATGCGCCAGCGTCATGCCAGCCGATAGGCGGGTGACCATCCACGAATGGGAACAGCCAGGACAGGCCGGAGCCCTACAGCACGCAGAAGACACACGCACGATAAAATGAGTAGAGGTTCAGAGGTTGAACAGTGCCAACACCGGTTGCGCAGGTGGCCTGGACAGGGCAGGCATGACCTTCAAGCGGTTGCAACTGATGCGGTGGCTGAGCTTGCTGGTGGTGCTGCGAAGCTGCATCAAACGTGCACTGCAGCAACACCCACTGCCGCATACGGTCTGTACAACACCCACGCTGCTGCTCTGTGCGGGGGTGTTGACAGACGCACCGCTTTCTGTGCTGCCATGCTGGATGGTCCTCCCAGGCTGGGGATCCAGAAGAAGCCACTGGTCAGCAGGCCCTCGTCAGCAGCCTTGGTCAGCGCCCTGCAGACACAGCATGAAGAGCACACCACTTGTTTCAAAGTTGTAATGACTACCTAGTAACTATGCAGGCAGGTGTGAGATGCCATAGCTTCGGCTGCCACACGAAGCCCAAAGAAGGTGTTACTTTGCTTCGGCGCATGCATGCAGCAAGCACATGGTCTCATCACTGCTGCGGCTGCTCAAGCAGCGGGCAAGGCAGGCTCCCACCTGTAGAGCCCGATGAACACCGGAATGGTTGCCAGTGTAGGCAGGCAGCCAGCCAGCGGGTTGATGCCTGCTGTCTTGTACATGCGTGCAGTCTCCAGCTGCAGCGTCTCTGGGTCGTTTGCGTACTTGGCCTGCAGCTCCTTCACACGGGGAGCCACAGCCTGCATGGCCAGCGTAGACTCCATCTAGCAGCAGCAGCAGCAGCGAGAGAAAAGACAACACACAAAACACATGAGCACACGACTGCCGACTTAGGGATGGCAGGTCAACAAGGTTGGTGCCCCAGTGCTGGAACCAGCACATACGCAGCACCATCGACCCCATGCGGCGCATGATGCGGTGGTGCATCCTGCCGTTGCACCAAGGCCACTCAAATGGCGGCAAGTATTGCTACGATGCAGCGAACTGGCTGCAGCTAGTCAAATGCGCAAAGAACTGAAACATCACGCATGCTTGTGTTGATGTGTGCCATGTGCTCTGCATGCACCGTGGGTTGCCGATGACACTCACCGACTTCTTGCTGAGTGGGTAGGTTGCTGCCTTAACCAACAGTGTCAGCAGAATAATGGCAAAGCCGTAGCTGTATGGCACGCCGGCAGCACTCAGGCCGCCCTCCAGCACCTGAAACATGCGTCACAGTCGGTTACCGCACACCAGGCACACGCTCAGTGAATGCACGGACGCCTGTCACAACCAGCACAATGTGCTAATGGGGCTGCTTGTACCACGGGTGTGGGTGCCCTGCAATGAGCTCCAAACGCCCTTCCCCTGTGCTTCGCTGCTGGACGAGCGTAGTTACAACCAAAAAAGCGTGATCTCGCAGGTGCCACAGGCACGTGACCCGTCAGCCACCACCAGCACTTTGCGGACCCTTTCTACTGCCAGCACACCATTCAATTTGCAAGCTTGTCAACAGCTGCTTGCAGAACAATGTTGACAAACCCTGTGACTGCAGGGTCTGCCTGCTACCTCAACAGCAGTGCTGGTGCTGATGTGGCTACACTGCTGGCCGCACCTTGAGGAACGCCTCGAAACCATTTGTCAAGAAGCCAAAAGCACCGCCGCTTGAGCTGCTGGCTGCATCGGTTACACTGTCATCAGACAGCACATACAGGGCCTGTGTAACACCTGCCACGCTGTGAGGTGCATGGAAAAGCAGGCAGCCAGGCAGCATGAGGACAGCGAGCAAGTCAGGTGTGAGGCAGGCGTGCAGGCATGGACACTAGGAACAACGCCACATGCACACATGCATAGAAGCTGGTGCGGCAGCATGATGAAGAACATGTCAATAAAGCATGCAACTGTTCTCATGCGCATTATCTTGAAACTAATTGCGACATCTGGCCACATCTGCCGCTGCTGCTGGCTGCTACAGCATGAGGCTGCCCCAATAGCTTGCAGCCAACTAGGTGCCCAGCTAGCCTTACCTGGCTGCCTTGACGGCAAGATCTGTCAGCTGCTCACTACCAGGCAGCATGGCCCGAGTGCTGACAGTCGGCCTGCGCCCCAAGGTCCGCACTACACCTGCAACCACAGAGCACACACACTGCGTGAGTGCCCGTACCGCCATCTACCGCTGCGAGCAAGACATGTGTAGGTTATACTTACCCAGCTTTGTGCTGCATCGCCGCAGCGCAGGCAGGCCTGCGCATGCCCTGGTGCACCTGTGCAGCACCAGGTCCTCGAGGTCAGGCAGATGCGCCAGGCTCGCCCTGCATCGACGCGATAGCGCATTCGACATCCAATCACCTTCCCAATTGAGTGGTTGCCATGCTGATTGAGATGATCGAGCTGGTGATGTGGCACAAGTGGTGGGCGAGAAAGTGCCCTGCAGTGCTACAACTGCTAGCCTGTCTGAAAAGAGGCTGATTAAAATGAGAGCTCTGCTGTCACAGGACGGTTGCAGCGGGGTGTCATGTCGAGCCAACGTGTTAGGTCAGCACTCAAAACTGCTGATCTCCTGTGTACCCCAGTGCTGTCGTGGCGTGCAGCAGTTTTGCGGGCATGGCTGATCAGCAGAGGCCAGATTTGTGTTCTGAGTGCGGGGCCGAGCATGCGTACGACCTGGAGGACATGCCAGGGGGGAGCAGCAAGTACGTCTGCACCAGCTGTGGCCACGTGATTGACGAGGAAGTACTGGTCAGCTATGGTGATAAAGATGAAAATGGACGGGAACAGCAGTACGGTACTCATGTGGCTGCAGATGATGATGGCACTCGTGCAGGTGAGGGCATGAGGGTGTTGCGGTAGTAGCAGCAGTAGCACTGCATGGGCAGCTACACAGGATGCAACAGAGCAGTAGCCACTGTAGTCTAAGCCTTGCGAGTCCCATGCTTCAGCGACTTTGTGCACCTGTGCTGACTGATTTTGTTCAATGCGCCTGGCTCAACAGCTGGCGTGCGTAGTCACGAAGATGGCGCTGCCAGGGGCATGCAGGGCACAAGCAGTGTGCCCAGCACATCACGCATCCTCAAGACAAACAGGAGCGCTTGCAAGCTGCACTGTCCTTCCTGGAGCTGCCACTGCATGTGGCAAAAGCAGCCAAGCTGTTGTTGCCGTTGGTGGTAGAGGCCAATGCCGCGGCTGAGCCGAGACGAACACCACAGCAGCCACTGTAGCCGCAACCATCTACATGGCAGCGCGAGAAGAACGGCATGCGCTGCCACTGGGACGTGCTGGTGCTGCATTGTCGGTGCCCAGCATACTTGTAGGCAAAGAGTACAGGTGAGGTGTTGTCTGTGCCCAGCCTTGCAGCCCAAGGTGCTTGAGTTGGTCAGGGCACAGCAACATGGCAGATGGCGCCACGTCACCCTCAGGCAGCTGTGCTGGTAGTATGCACGCATGCGTTGGCAACCAAACCTACTCAGTTTGCAGCGCGAGGTTGCAGCTTGCATACCAGGGTGCACCTGGTGGGAATGAGTGTGCCACTTCCACCATCATGTACGGCTTGCGGGCCTGCTTTACGGCTTTTAGGCTGCTCCGCTGTCCCTGCTGTTGTCCGTATGGCTCAGGGGGCTGACGCTTCTGATGCAGCGCGGCTATGTGTTCCCAGCGCTGGAAACGCTCGTGGTGGCAGCCGCGGCTGTGGTGCTGCCTTCGTACGAGCCAGGCATGGCCGGCCCCCTGCGGCAGCAGCCTGTGGTGCGCAAAGCCTTGGAGGTTGCGCGCCTGCTGAGCTACGTCGAGGCAGCTGACGGGTACAGCCCAGCTGTGGCTGCAGGTGGGTGTCATGGGGAGTCGGTGCACTGGTGTCCCGGGAGGTAGGGCTGGCCCCGCAGCTGCAGCTTGCAGGAAAGCCTGCATGCTGTGTGTTGGCTGTTCAACGGCACATTGACTCGAGCACGCCTGTGGGCAGCACAGCAGTGTACAAGTGGCACATGCATCGAGTAACTATATGTTGATGCGTTGCTCCTGTGCACCCACACATGCTTGCCTTACTTGTACAGGGTTGTGAAAAGCATATGAACCACAATCACAATGCAGCAAATGCAGCACTCACATTGCTAGAATGGGGACCCCGTCACCTTGGGTGAACCGTCTTGCATCATGGACCTCTGCTTCTCCTTCTGGTATCCTCAACTTGTGTGTTTTCTGTCGCTGCTGCCTGCAGCCGCCATCCTGTGCATGTGCCTGTCTGAGCAGTACAAGGACGCCAAGCCCTCAACATACGCCTACCAGGTAGCAGCACTGCTGCAGCATTCCCGTGACGCAGTGCAGCAGCATATCCACCGCTACGAGGTGATGCTGGGTGGCATGCTGGAGATGCTGCCATTTGCAGGTGGCGTGGGCAGCAGTGCTGCTGGTGTCGAGGGGGTGCGGCATGCCGGGGTGCTGGTGAAGCTGCATGAGCTGGCAAGGGCGGCTGAAGAGGCCAAGAAGGAGCAAGAGCAGAGACTGCAACACGGGCGCTTGTGACAGGCTGAGCAGCAGCAGCGGCAGCTGTGTTCTTGCGATGCTGTGGTTTTGCATATCACTGCAGCCCCAACACAGGTGTATAATGCTTCGAGGGCTTGGGTTTTGTTTACAGCGGGCGCACGGATGAGTCGCAATTGCTGGCTGATGGGACATGCGCAGGTACACAGCACTGCTTGTACTCTTCACTGCAACACATGCTGCAACAGTGCATGTGAAGGGTCTCAGGACTAAGAATTTCCAAAATCCTGCAGGGTTGTAGGGTGTGCAGCTGTCACTCTACTGGGCACACTTGAACCTTGATGCTGGCCATGGCCCAGACACTCCCGTGGTGGTGGACACGGCCACGGACACCTACATGCACGTGTCATGTTGCATCGTTTGGCCTGGGCCGATTTCACTTACCACCTTGTTTATATGAAGTTTATGTTGGGTTCTTACACACTGTAGTGATGTTCTGTTTCTGTTGTCCTTTGGTTGCACCAGCACAGCAGCGTGTTGGTTCATCAAGTCAGCAGTTTAGCTGGTACATGCAGATATTGAGCTGATTTATGCATGCAAATGTGCATTTGAGATGCATTCTAGCATGTGAGTGCCGTATTAGCTGCATCGTGCTTCGCAATACAGTCTTCTTGCAACCTTTTCTTTGCAGTATGTACTGGTATACCAGCTGGTACATCCATTTGCCAGGCACACCACCTGACAGATGGCATGCATGTGAGGTTGCAGCACAGTTTTGTTCATGCATTTAGTTTGAACGATTACAGCCACTGCTTTTTGCTGGTAACCTTCAGTAGTGACTTGATTGTGTCGAGCGGTGTTTGACTGATGCTGCCACCGCACTTCACCTCGCATCGGGTGACAGCCCAGCGTCTGTTGCAAGGAGATCAAGAAATCTGTTGCGTTGTTAGAGATTTTTTTGTAAACGATATTGCGCTGGCGGCGATTTTCAACTGCTTCAAGTACCACCCGCGCGCTTGTTAGGCCCTCCCGCTTCGAAGCCCTGGCAATTTTTCGCGCCTGCTTGCAACAGCACCAACTCACGCCAGGACTCACGTTGCTCTTGCTACCATTTTCAAAGGATATGCGTACTCGCTGCTGTGCGTATGCTGTAACAAGAGGTGTGACACCGCGGCAGTAGAGGCCGTGCAGCATCCATTTCACGTAGCAGCGTGCAGTTGTCACCAACTCTTTTAAAGCAAAACACAGGCGTTGTGCAAGTGCCAGCAGTATACTCAGTTCATCTTTGCCAGGACCTTTGCTCTTCTCGTCAGCAAGGTCGTAGGACCGTAGCTAAGCCAGAGTTGCCAGCCCGTTGCTTCACGGGGCATCACAACAATGGCGTCTGAGTGGCTCTCCTTGGCACAGTGATTTGACTGGGAGGTAGGTACTGGACAGTCACGCCCATTGCAGTACATGCACTACAGGCACTGTACTGCAACAGGTGCTGCCAGTTTAGCAGCTGCACGGAGCGGACAATTCTGGATGGTGCCGACCGCATGCCTGCTGCTGCAGGTCCAAACAGCTGCCATGATGGGGATGCACGCCTGTAGCTCCCAGGTAAGCACAGCAGCAGCTGCAGGAGCAGCTGCCATTGCTTGCAGGAGTCTACCACTGTTTTATGCAAATCTGCATCATCAGCGTCTACTTAGCTGGTGTTTCACCTTTGTGCTGCGTCCAGGGTGAGCCGGGCATACTATCTAATGCAGCAAGCAGGCTGCTGTCTGTATGGGGCAGTCAAGAGCATATGAGGTGAGCCTGACCACCAGTAGGATGCTGGTGCTGGCTGGTCAGCTGCATGCTCCTGCATCATGATGCCCATACAACAGCCTCAACTTTATCATGGTGACCAGGATCATCAAACAGATCTAGAAGCAGCACCGCCGAGAAAAACATTGCCTTTGTCACCTCCCGCCCATCATGCCTCATCCCACCTATGCACTGCTCTTGCTGTGCCACTCAGCTCTCAACTGATGCTGGACTCTGATGAGCGGAGCAGCTCGGAGCAGCTTGCAGCTACTCAGCTGGCAGGTCACCTGCAGGTTGAGGCACGATCAGCTGCGCTGCAACCAGGTCACAAGCAGCAAGCACTGCAGCAAGCCTCCCATACAGCAATCCAGCAGCACCTTCAACAGCAGCAGCAGCAGCAGCAGCAGTACAGTATGCTCATGCACCAGCAGTTACAGCAGCAGCTTGACACTGCAGTCCTGGACTGCCAGCAGGACATAGACCATTTGAATTGGCAAATAGCAAAGCAGCAGAAGCAGCAGCAGCAGCAGCAGCAAAAGCAGCTGGCAACAGGCAGCCAGCACCAGCAGCATGTACAGCGGCAGCCCACAGAGCCATTGCAGCAGCAGCAGCAGCAGCAGCAGCAGCAGCAGCCACCTAATCAAAGGCAACCTGCTGAGTCAAGCCCTAGCAGCCCTGCAGTGCCTGCACTGAACCTGTCACGTGTAAAGATGGGCAGCAGCTCGCCAGTCAAGAGCCTCCCTGAAGGCGAGGCAGTGAGCGAGGAGGTGGCCACAAAGGAGGCTGAGCTGTGCTTCGAGAGAGGCAGCATACGGCAGCATCAGCTGCACCCTGCTGCACCCCTGCAGGACAGCCGCTGCTACATCTACAGGGCAGTGGGCAGGAAGGTGAGCACGTGCATGGCACTGCTGATGCTCACTGCCTGTTGCCAACTGGCTGCTGTGGTTGCCAAGAAGAGATCAAGAGTGCTTGATGTTGCCAGCTACATTCAGTGCAACAACAACACCTGGTGCCGGGGCAGCGGCGTGCCGCTTTGTGTTTAATCAAACAGCCTGCAATCCATGCTCACTGGCTTTAGCACTATGCTTGCTGCTGCTGCTGCTGCTGGCTGCTGCTGCTGGCTGCTGCTGGCTGCTGCTGCAGGAGCTTTCCAACCTGCATGACTTGCTCAGCCGCCTGCCCGAGCGAGAGTGCGGGGAGGTGTTGGCGCTGTGGGATGCGCTGATGGTGGCGCGGCACGACTGCGAGGTCATGGCGGCGCGCGGCGTGCGCGTCAGCCGCGACCTCAGCAGGGACTGGCAGGAGACGGTGTCCAACCTCATCGACAGGGTGGTGGCCCAGGACAGCGAGCTGGGGCAGCTGCGGCAGCAGGTGGCGGGCAGCATGCGCGTGGCGCACATGACGTTCGATATGACGGGACCCAGCTTGCTCTGGGCTGAGGGCTCGTGATGCTGCGCTGAGGGACGGCTGCCGAGGCTGTGCGTCATTGCTGGCAAACTTGCAGCACATGTACTCAGGCATGTGCGCGCGCAATGTCTCGTGGTTGCTGCACTTGAGCGCGCTGCTTGGGCTGTTGGTTGACGTTGTGTTGCGCCGTGCGTCTGCAGCTGAAGGCTACACAGGCGGCGGCAGCTGCAGCAGCTGCAACCAGTAGCCCTGCACCTGGCAGCGTTGCAGGCATGGAGGAGCTGCACGCGCAGGTGGTGCGCCTGAAGCGCCAGCGCGACAGGTTCATGCGCGACCAGCAGGAGCTGAGCAGGGCGCTGGCTGAGGCGCAGGAGGCAGCAGCGCTGGCGCGCCACGAGGCAGCAGCAGCCAAGGTGCGCTGCAGACGCCTGGGGTTGCTGACGGCACCACGCCATATAGTGGCGGATGACGCCATATTCATGTGCCGAGTGCCATGTGCTGGTGCATCGATGGTGTGGCTGGGACGCTGGCCAGCCAGGGGACGCTGCAGCTGTCTGCCATGTTTGCACAGCTGGCACGACGGTCCTGTGTGCTGCTCATGCGCGCTGCAGGACAAACATGCAGCGCTGGGTGCCCGTGCAAGGGTGCTGAAGGACCAGCACGCCAGCCTGCTGCACCAGCACATCGAGCTGGCCACCTACACCGAGAGCCTGGAGCCAGCAACACCCGACTCGCTGCACCTTGCAGTGGCAGGCCTGGCAGCAGAGGCAGACCAGGACAAGCTTGACCAGGCCTGCAGGAGCCCAGGAGGCAGCTTCATTGTGGTGGCGGCCACGGGCGGCAGCGGCCGCAGGTCTCCACTTGCCGGGCCATTCCCTGCAGGGTGCACAGGCCTGGTGCTGCAGGAAGGCGCAGGGCTGGCGGCAGGCGGTCATGTCGGTGCAGAGGTGGCACTTGCCATGGCTGCCAGCAGGCTGAGCCTCGCCTCTGTGCTGCCCAGCCGCAGCAGCAGCCCGATCGGCAGCCTACCCGCTAAGGCGGCAGCAGCGATGGCGGCGGCAGCTGCTGGCGAGGCAGCAGCAGGCAGCAACAGCAGCAGCAGGCCTCGCAGCAGCGACGACACGCCTGATCGAGCCAACGACAGGATTGTCAGCAGCACACTGGCAGCACTGAGCAAGGAGGTGGAGCGGTACGATCAGCAGGCGCAGGCAGTACACCAGCTGCAGCTGAACGTGCTGGGCGCTGTCACCAAGGCCCCTTCCGGTTGATGCTGCAGCAGCCTGGCATGCTGGCTGTGGGTGGCTGGGGTGAGAGGCGGCGGCCAGACCTGCGCAGCACTCTGGAGGCAGCACAGTTGCATTTGGAGCTGTGAATGGTCTATTGCTGTGATGCGCGGAGCCTTGCACTTGTGCAGGGGGCTGATGCGCAACGGTTTGGCGTACGGTCAGTAGCGCGTGATGTGGATCAGTGGCACACGCAGCGCAAATAGTTGTTTCTATATGTGCAGGGCTGTCCATCTCATATTGAAGCAGACAACCACCAGCTGGGCATTAATCTGTTGATGCTCCTGACTGCTGAAGACGCATGATTGAGATAAATGCTGTACTCAGGTGTGTTGAATCTGACAGAATGCCAGAAATCATGCTGTACAAATGCGTGACTGCCCGCGTCATCAACAGCGCTTCTGGTGTGCGGGGGCTGGAAGTGCATGCGCAGGCCATTGCCTGGAGTTTGAGCGGTGGCCGTGGCGCCTTCACAGCAACAGTGTATACAGTTACCTCCCAAGAAAGGCCATTAATCGTTCAGCTGTTGTCAGCCAGCAGCATTTGTGTCTGCTGTGGGCATCACTTGCTGCTGCCGCAAGGTGCTGTTGATTTGATACACCAGGCATATGACACTGTGCCTGCTTGCCTGTTGCCAAATGTGGCGAGGATGTGTTCAGGTATTACAACAGTAGTGCAAAGCACTGGCATGCCCCGCGTGCTCCCCACCCGAAACACCCACCTTGAGCACATGACTGCAGCAATCTCTTTTCTGTGCACTAGACTGCCATAACTCGCTGGGTGCAGTTGTGCTGCAGGGCAGTTGTTTGGCAGCGTATAGCTGTGTCTGGACTTGCCTGAATTCAGGCCTTCGAAGGCCCCTTGAAGAGGTTTTGTACGCCGGCAGTGTCAATGGGCTGTTTTGCTGATGTCACTAGTTGTGTTGATGGGCTGTATCTCTGAGGTCAGGTGTAGGTTAGGATGGTATGGTGGGCCTCATTGATGACAAGACTGTGACATATTATGTGCAGAAGGCATCCACTGGCAGCACCCTAGCACAGTGTCTGCTTACACCCGCGCCCTGGCGGCACACTGGGTGCTGCCGGCGCTTTTGCTGGTTGCACTTTAGGCTGATATGTACCTCAGCATTGCCGGCACTGGACCACATCTTGTAGCATGTCTTGCAGTGGCAGCCATGGGGCTCAGCACTATGTGACATGTCAGCCTGTGCCTTGCAGCTCTTTAATGCTGCTTGCAAGCAAGGAAGCTTCCTTTGGAAGTATTCGAGGGTTGCATTCACACCTACTAGGTGCAGGTAGAACCTGCACTGGCCACTTGGGTTTGATATGGTGTTGGTTTTGCCGGAGTCTGTGAAAGATAGTCCATGCGTACCTGTGTAGGCAGAAGGTCATTTGTACCGTGTAGGCAGAAGGTTCAAGGCGTTTGTGGCCCTTGATCATCCTGCCCATAGCTGTGTTTGGATTGCTGCCAGTGTAGCACGTGCTATGGTCTGTGGTTGGCGGTCATGATTTGCAGTGCCTGGCTCACCCTTGAAGTAGCTTGAAGTGGCAATGGCTGCAGCCCAGGCGGCACTGAACTGTAACTACAGCCAGTTTAGTGTCACCTGTGAACAAGCAGAGCAATGGCCAGCACTGCTGTTGGCAGCCGCCATAGTATTGGTGGTGTTGGTGGCTTTGGTGTTGGTGCTTCGATGTTTGGGTTTTTGTGGCAACGAACATGGCCATGCTTGCAGGCACCATCCCTGAGACAGGAACATTGATGGCTAGCGGCTGGCGGGTGTTGGGAACTGCTCAGGCCCATCAGTGATCACCATCATGATGTTGCTGATGGTCCTGTGACATGGATCTACGACAGAGGTGCTGCATTTGACATGGTACAGTGCGCGGTTCGTACTTGGCACGCTGCCAAATTGAAAGTACTGGTACTCTTTGCTGATCACATGTCACAGAGCAAGAAACAGGGTGCACAGCCAGATGGAGTGCTAACGGCAGACACAGTGAACAATCACCACAAACAGTCAACAGAACGATCAAGGACAACACCATATAAAAGGAAACGTCATTACCAACATGTTGCTGCGACCAGCAGAACAGCTGACAGCTGTGACCTGAAACTGCTGCCAAGCCACCATACTGCACATGTAGCACAGCCGTCAGCAGCCCATGCACAGCAAACACATGCCGCCAATTTACCTCACATACGCCACTGCTGCGCACAGCCCAGCCAGCAGCACTATCGCACCCACATTCCCCAGCAATGTCGTCTCGTTGGAGCGCATGAGGTACAGGTTGTGCTGCTGCGGCCCCAGGAACCCGCGCACCACCATGGCTTGGCTGATCTTCTCGCTGCGTGCAAACAAGTTGCCGAACAGGCGCACAACCAAGCGCCCCAGGATCTCCAGGCTGCCGCGCCCGCCTTGTGCCCGCCAGTCCACGCCGCGTGCGGCCAGGCCCAGGCACAAGTTGCGCACCTCCTCAAACACCAGCGACATGAAGCGCAGTGACAGCAGCAGCGTGAACGCAATGCGCTGCGTGGGCACGCCCAGGGGCCGCAGCGGGGCCAGCCAGCGGGCCAGGCCCAGCGCCATCTCCTCCCCCGGCGTGGTGACCAGGCACAGGCTGGCTGACTGCAGCGCGCAAAAGGTGAGGGCGGCCGCCGTGATGGCCAGGTTCACGGACCTGCATGGGCAGCAAGAGCGGGGAGGGGGCAGGGGGCAGTTATCAGTGGCACAGCGAGGGGGCGCACCAGCTAGCAACACAGGTGGCATATACGCTGTAGGCATAGGCAATCAGGGCAGGCACTGTCGCCTACACATGTCTCACGGCAGTGCCGGTTGCATGTACAATGACAAAGAATATCAGGCGCGGATGATGTACGGGGTATCAATGTGTCTGGCCAAGAAGGCAGCCTCTGAACCAACATGATGGCAGCCCCAACACACAAGCACAGGCATGATGCTTAGGTGACACGGCGTACCGGCGCGTGACGGTGACGATGCCCCCTAGGTTGATCAGCACATACGAATACGGTGTGTCGGGCGCCAGCCGCACGTTCAGGCCCTCTACTGAGCCAGGCACTGAGTGCTGCTGCAGCAGTGGCGGCACGCTGTCCGAGCCGAGCGCTGTGAACAGCAGGATGAGGCCGCAGATGAAGCCCAGGCGCTGCAGCTGGCTGACCCACAGCCGGCGTGGCAGGCAGAGTATGCTGAGCCCTGCAACGGCTGCTGCAATGCCCACGCGCAGCACCGGCGTGGCGCGAGCAATGATGATGTACAGCACCAGCAGCCACAGCTGCAGGAGCCATCGAAGGGTCAGCAGGTGTGGGCAGAGGTTGGTGCAGGCGCAGGCAGCTCTGGGGGGTGTGCCGGGTGCTAGTAGAGACCAACAATGTTGGCATGGCTAGGCACCTTGCAAGCAACAACGAAGGCTACCAAGCAGGACCCAATGACCCCAGTGTGACTACTCCTGGCCATGTTTCAGGATGCGGGCTAGCGCAGGAACATCAAGTGACACCACCAACGCAGCTGCACTGCACACCAGGAAGCGCTGCCTGCAGAACACTTGCTTTGCATCACGCACCTGCTTTATTTGTGCGTCCACCTTGTGCAGTGGAGTAACAGGATGTGGGACGAAGGAGCTACAGCACGAGCAGGTGGCAACAGCATTTCATACATGTGTGCTGCAAGCACGCCGGTTGCAGCTGGCACTCCAAGTAGCAGCAGCAGCAGGCCTGCAAGCACTGCATATCAGGGACAAGAGCAGAGATGCTGTGTACGCTTCTGCTGCTGCTTTTGCGGCTTGCAGCGTGTCACATGCGGCAGCTTACCTGTAGGGCACATTTGAGACATTCAGCAAGCTGTTGAGGATTCGTTGCTGCAGAGGGAGCTTCTCCGACTCCTTCCCAGCTTTGCCTGCTGGGCGCCATTGCAGGAAAGTGTATGCTTACACATCAGTCACGCATGGCATAGACATTAAGAGTTGCAGGCACTGCTGGTGGCCAATAGTTCACCTTTCTGTGCTGCTGCCGCCGGTGCTGGTGCTGGTGGTGGTGCTGCTGTTCCTCCATCTCCATCAGCAGCTGCTGCTCTGCAGCAACACCGCTGCCGGGGTCTGCTGCTGTATCTTGCTACTCGAAACGCCTGCTGTGGTTGTAATCGCGAATGGGCCAGGCAAGGGTTGCCAAACTGCTGCATGGATCGACTCAGCATGCAGTGTTGGCGCCTGCGTATGTCGTGTTCAATACTTCACATTGTCTAGTGTGGACGCCTATGAACACGTCAAACACCACTGTCTGGGATTGGAAGTCACCGACACCCCTTGATTTCGGCGTAACCAGGCAGTACCAAAAACATGACATGCTGTACCACAGAAGCAGTCACCAGACGCAACTCAGTTGAACTGAACCGGGCTGTTGACTCGTTCAATTTGACAGCACGTCTACTTGCTCTTTAGACTGTGATGCCCACTACCTCCGCCTTGTCAGCATCAGACAGCTGCAAAGTCAACATCAACGCAGGTCCCTGTTTGGTAGCAGCATGCACCAGGAGAGTCAACCAGGAAGCATGGAAGAGGAGCTAGATGTGGAGTTTACCATGGACTTGATTGCGGTTTCCAACCTGCCGGACCAGCGGCTAGCCAGTGCGTCAGCCCAGTCCAGGTATGCACATCTACTGCATGCATTAGCCAAGTGCACTAGCATCCCTCCGACACTGCTACTGTCTTGCCGCGTTACAGGGCTGCTGCGTGCAGCAAGCTGATAGCGGTCCGGTTAGACAACCTGCACCTGCGCTCTATGTCAGCAAGCGTGCTGGAGCAGTTGTCAGCTTGCAGGAGCCTGCACCTGCAGCACAACTGGCTCACCAGCTGCAGCGCCCTAGTGGCACTGCCACGCTTGACCTTCCTCGCAATGGCACACAACCAGTTGCAGCAGGTGCGAGCTGCTGCTGTGGGATCCCTGACACACAGGAGGCACATGCTATGACCTGGACACTCTCAGCGCGCCGATTGTGCGCAAAGTGCTGGGCAATGTACAGTAGTGGCTGCTGAGCAGGCGTGTGATGTGTGCAGGAGACTTCGCAACACACCAGAACTGATCCATCGGCATACGGATTGCATGAAGACGGTGGTTCTGAGCCTGACTCAGCAAGTTGTTTGCGCAGCATCGACTTGATGAGAAACTGCAAAAGCAGGCATCAGTCTCCGCCTGGTTCCCTGCTTCCTGCAGGTCGAAGGCTTGCAGGAACTCACTGGCCTTCTGTATCTAGACATCAGCCACAACATGGTGCAGCAGCTGGGCGCTCGCAGCCTGCCTGGCAGCATCAAGTACCTCAAAGTGAGCTGCACCCGTTGACCCGCCTTCACAGCGGCACAGTGCATGCCAAACCTTTGCAGTAGCTTTGATTTCTTACTTCAAGTAACGGATGCCTTTGCACAGTGCACTCCACCTGTGCACAGCTGAGCCTGTGCAGTATGGATGCCGCCAGGTAGCTGGCAACCCATGCAGCTGCCAGCCAGGGCTCAGGCAGCAGCTGGCTCAGGGTCTGCCCAGGCTTGCAGAGCTGGACGGCCAAGATGGCAGCAATGACGCAGCAGCAGGACTGACGGCAGCAGGAGCGCCAGCTGCAGACAGCCAACCAACAAGCGCAGGGCAGGCTGCAGGCAATGCCAGCAGCACCGACTCCTCTGATGCTGAATGCACAGTCGACAGCTGCTTCATCAGCAGGCACTTGGCTGGGCTGCAACACCTCGAGCTGGGTTGCAGGTCAAGGCAGCTGCCAAATGCACACAAAAACCGCAGCAAATGTGGCATCAGCAGGCATCCAGGGCATGTGGCTGCTGAGTCCAGCACATGCGAGCACAACGAGGCGGCTTTGCAGGATGAGTCCAGCTGCAGCTGGGTAGCAGATGTGCGCTGCTCTCTGCAGCTAGCACCTCGCATAATCAAACGCAGCAGCAGTATTGGCGCCACTGGTGCGGAGCAAGGATTGTCAAAAGAGGGAAAAGTACCCAGCCATGGCAGTCTGTTCCCGTTCAGCGCCGGACCTGCTTCACCGCTGAAGAAAATTATCAGCCTTGAAGGGTGCAGGCCTAACAGCACTAGCAGCAGCAGCAACAGCAGCAGCTTGTTCAGCAGAAATGTTGCCGCTGACACTACAGCAGGCTTCAGTGCTGCCGCTGGGCAGCTCAATGCAGGACCCCTGCAGGGCAGCAGCAGTGACAGCATCAGCATGTGCACAGCCCGCAGCAGCAGTGCTGGCGATGCCGTTTGCATTAGCGGTTGCGGCAGCCACAGACGCAGCAGCAACTGCATATTGAACAGCACCCAGCGTGTGCGGGTGCACAGGCTGCTGTCTCAGCCGCTGTCGGCTGGTGCCTACCTGCCAGTGAGGCCCCGGCTGTGTTCTGCAGCAGGCCTCACCGACTCAGCAGCAGCTGGCCGCCTTGGACGCAGGAAGGCTGCCATGCGTACGGCGGCAGACTGGGCTGGCGCAGCTACAGCAGCAGAAGCAGGAGCAGCAGCAACAGCAACAGCCAAACAGGTGACAAGTAGCAAAAGTCCAGCGCGACTATCAGGACGGCAGCAGCAGGCTCATGTGCAGGCCACTGGCCAAGCTGGGCCTAGTGCGCAGACAGACAACAGCGCTAGCGGCAAGTCCAAGGCCTTCAGCAATATGCACACCAGCAGGCAGGTAGAGAGTGCCAGTGGAAATGGCAGCCAGGAAGCTGGCACCAGCACCACCAAGGGGCGCACCAGTAGCAGCAGGACCAAGGGCAAGGTCGGCATGGAGGATAAAGATCAAGCAGTTGAAACAAGCAACAGCAGTAGCAGCAGCAGCATGACAGGCAAAGCCAAGAGGCACAATGCAGGCAAGCAGAGCCGTACACCCACTACTACACAAGTTAGCCGCGCTGTTGCAGGCGAAGCCAAAGCTGCATTACCACCAGCAGCAGCAGCTGAAGAGCCACCTGGCCTGCAGCGAGGCAGTGCCGCACCACGCCGCCTGCCCTCGCTGCCTAGGTCAGTCGGGGCAGCAACTGTCACACCAGCCACCAGTGCAATGCATGCAATGACCAAAGAGCAGCAGCAGCAGCAGCAGCAGCAGCAGCAACAAGTAAACCAACTGCAGGTCGCGCAGCGTGAGAAGGACGTCCCCTGCTCTGCAAGGCCAGCCAGTGCTGGTGTGCGGTTGGCACCAGTGCAGCACCCCGCGCTGTCATCAGCATACAAAGGCCGCAGCGGTATCAGCAGCAGCAGCAGCAGCTCAAGGCCCAGCACATCGGCAAGCAGCGGAACTTCAGACAGCAGGCAATTCAGCGGTGCAGCCAGCAGCAGTAACAACAAGCTCAGCAATGCCACACAGGAACTGTGCAGCATGAGCGAGCGGACACACTGCGCGGGTCGTGAAGCATTGCAGCCGTTGACAGCGTGGCAGCACTCCGTGCTGTAGCCGAGGATAGGAGTCAGCTGCTGCAGGGCTGTGTGGCAGCAGTCTCAAGTGGCTACTGCCTTGCCCCTTGATGCGGACAGGCTGGCCGCTGTAGCTGCCAGCGCCCAGTCGGCCATCAGCAGCACTGGCGCCGCCATGCAACAGCGGTCGAAGCAGCGCACAGCAGAAGCACGGCAGCAGCAGGTGCATGAGCAGCTGGAACTGCGGCAGCAGCTGGAGCACGGCATCAGGCAGCTCAGGGAGAGGGGCTTGCAGGTGCTGCGTGCTGGGTTTCTGCTGTCCACGGGCAGCAGCACAGCACGCCAAGATGCAGCAGGGCCGCAGGCGTCAAGCTGCCTGGCAGCCCTGTGCGCTGACAGTGTTGCTGCAGAGGTTTCCAGCAGGGCTGAGAGGCTCAGGGCTCGCCTGATTGCTGCAGGAATGCAGGTGCAGGCGGCGTCAGCAGCACTAGGTGCAGCTGGCCCAGGGGCGCCAGCCGTGACGGGATGCGATGAAGAGGATGACGGGGCTGAATGTGGTGCAGTGCTCAGCAAAAGCAACTCCACTAGCTTGATGAACTGTGAAGGCGAGGCGGCAGTTGTGCAGGAGCAGTATGTGTTCAGCCCAGCAGGGGTTATGTCTGAGCTGCAGAGCGAGGACAGCGCAGCGGCGGAGGCTGAAATGGGATCTGCAAGTAGAGACAGCATGACAGATTCATGCCTGGAGTTGGCTGTGGTAGGCGTGTTCAAGCCGACACTGCTGCCAGACTGGACTAGTGCCTGTCAACCTGCGACTTTGAAGTGGGGTTGCAACAGCAGCAACAGCAGCACAGCACTGAGTGATAGCATGTGTGTGATTAAGGATATCAACAGCATGTTGAAGGCGTCCCTTCCACCTGGTTTGTAATGCGGTTGCTCAAGCTCGAATCATCACAAGCCAGCATCCAATGCGGCCTGTACATTGGACTCACAGCCGCTGTAGCGGCTAGCAAGGGGGCAGGCAAGTACAACAGTTACACGACACCAGTCTTGAGCAATGCTCAGTCCGTTCAACACACTTTTTCTCTCGATCAGCAAAGTGACAGAAACTCTGCTGTGTACTGTTGTCTTGGGCACACATATTTCAGCAAGCTGCATTGTCCATCAAGGGCCCTGGGGGTTTGGGTTCTGAGGTGGGGTTCTGTGCACCACATTCCATTCTGTGGACCATATCCCATCATGCGGGTGGCCGGAGGCAGAGCACCCTCGAACGCCACATTGTACCTTCTTTTGAATAGAACTGTCGAGATGATGCAAGTAGCTGCGAGCCGAAGATCCAGGCTCAATGCTTACACATTGCAATCATTCACATGAAGGCATGCTGCAGCAGTACCCGGCCAGGGCTAACAACCACCAGTTGAAACTGTCCACATCTAATTGAAGGTCTTTTTCGAAAACCAGTTGGCCCATAGTAGGACTCTACTGGGGCGGCAGGTGCAATTTGGCGGGATATCGGTGGAACTTTCGGTTGAACCTTCGTCGAGCGCTGATGATTTGACCATCCTGCCGAAGCCCGTCTCCAAATCTCGTGAAAACGGAGCGTTTGGGCCTGGACCTCGCCCCGTCGTTGTGGTTGCGAGCCCTGTCGCCGGCAGCAGCCTTCGACGACGTTATTGCGAATTTTGTACCCTGCTTGTGCACGTATGAACAATTGCAGCGCCACCAGCAGCCTAAGTGCCAAGTGATTTCGACGTACAGGCATCCGTCCTGGCACGCTGCCGGCCAAGCAGCGTAGGAGCCATGTGACATGTAATCGTCTGCGTTGCAGCCATGCCGGCCACAAGAGGCATGCTAGTGCCGTGTCCTGTTTTTCCGATTGATGGTCTCGTTTGATTCTTTGTGGACCCCATGAGACTTGTTTGGCTCCTTTCGGGTGGGCCAATGGCCCTACTTTGGTAGCTGAAGAGGGCCTCAATCCTGGACAAAAGGCGTGACAAGGTGGTTTCAAATTATTGTACATGCTTAAGCAAAGAACACTGCGCGCAAACTGTCCTTGTCGTGTAACATAGTAATGGCATGGAACAAATCATGTCTATGGCGCTGCATGCGCACAGCAGACCACACAAAGTGTGGATGTCACAACTGGCACCTACATGGTCCCATGCATGGGAGATCTCAAACATCAATACGCATGAACTTCTCCAAGAACTACGCTGAGTGCAGCACACAGCCACCACGCGCCTGCACAGGCATCACACCAGCAGTCCCTATCACCATGAGGACCACGTTGTTGCAGGTCTCCTCACCACTGCAACGTGCACAGCCAACACCACCAAGTATGTGCATGGCCTTGACGGCCGGAGTTTAACCTGAAGAACCTCTCTGTGCTAGTCTTATCCGCTGGCATTGATTCAGTTGCAGCGCCTGTCCCAAAGCCAGTGACAGCATGCATACGATTGAGTTGGCTGCGCACAATGGACGCAACATTGCGATTCAAGTGCCGCAGCCCCCACTGAGCTGCTTTCACATCAAAAGCAGGGTGCGCCGCACAGCTGGCAACAAAACAATACAGCTGGCGTGCGAAGCCAAGCCTGACGCAATCACTTGGCTGTGAGCTGTCAAGGTGTGCAATGGCACAACGCTGCAACAACGCTGACACCACCATAGTGCTACCAGAGCACCAACGCGTTGACAGCAGCAGGCGCCCTGTGGCCACGCTGCTGCTGCAGCGATGGGTCACCAGCCACACACATGAATAGTCAACTGCCGATGCAACAAAGTTGCAGTACCTTTTGCACTGCAATAAAATATATAAACAATGGCAACTACTAGCGCTGCGAGCTGTTGCTCAGGATATATAGACAATCAACACGGTTCAACCCAGAAGGTCATCGCCATGAAGTGTTTTTCTGTAAGCTTTCCAGAAGCGCACAGCACGCGCGCAAACAATCAGAAGCCAGCATGCATGGAAGCAATGCCGTGCCCGCAGTCATTCATGTGTGCAGCCGGCAGCACACCTGCCGCGCTAGCATGAACGGACTACATCACCGTAAGCACACTGCCATTGCCAGCCTTTGCAGGACCGACTGCTGGTCAAGCCGCCTGCACACACAGGGCAGGCCCGTGGTTCGCCCAGCGACCCAGCGACACAAAGACACACACCAACAACACAGCCGTGGCAGCTGTACATGCAAGCTGCAGGTGTGCAAGCACTTTCAGACCTGCCCAGCAACTATCACAAACAAAAATGCCAGCCCCGCCCCTGCATCAGCTTACCCCTGAATGCTGCGCCACTTGCAGGACAGCACAAGCTGCGTCCAGCTCCAAGCACAGCAGCAGCCTGCAGCACACACATGCACACGCAGTCCAACACCCGTGCCAGCAGTAGCCACCCCCCCCTCTCTACACCAAGTCCTGCAAGCCGTCTGCAGGCCCGCGTCACCGTTGCGCAGCAGCAGACTGCGGCTGCTTCGCTGCATCGCCTGCGCTACCGTTGCTGGCGGGCGTGCCTGGCCGCGTGGCCTCGCCGTCAGAGACGGCGAGCGGGTCGCCGTCGATGGACGACAGCGGCGGCGCTGACGGCGACGCCGCGTCAACATACACGATCAGGTCGCCAGCGTCCAGGTTGTCCTGCTTGACGATGGCCACCTGGGTGACGACGCCCGCGATCGGCGCGCACACCGCCGTCTCCATCTTCATGGCCGACAGCACTGCCAGCTGCTGGCCCGCGTGCACAGCCTGGCCGGCCTTGACTGACACCTCGATGACCGTGCCGGCCATCGGGGCGCCCACGCTGCCCAGCACGCCCACGTCGGCCTTCTCGCGGATGGCTTCTTGCCGAGGGCCTCCTGGCTGCGCTTGTCGACCACCTCCACCACGCGGGGCACGCCGTTGGCCTCAAAGTACACCTCGCGCTTGCCGCTGTCCTGCAGCTCGCCGGCAGCCTTGAGCTTGATGTGCGTGCTCACACCCTGTGCACACAGGCGGCAGCCGCAGCAGGAGGGGTGCTGTGTGAGACCACGCGGCAGCACGCCTGCCGGCAAACAAGCCGTGCGGTGGCATGTTGGGCGTGCTCTGCGCATGCCCTGGCGCACGGCAGCCGCCAATGACTTGCAGCTGGCGCATCTCAGTCCCCTGCTTGCCGTCATCTGGACCCGCCACTTGACTCTCCCAACGCCAGGCACGCCATCCGCGCGTGTCACCCACTGCACCCACTGCGCGGCAGCAGGACGAAAGGGTACACTGATGCCCCACACACTCTACTTGGCCACGCCCGCAGGCAGATGACATGCAGCACCCCACGCCTGACGTCATCATGGCTTGCCCTCCCGCGCCCATGTGCGCCACGCACCTTGCTCAGCTCAATCTCCACCTCCTCATCCTCGCGCAGCGGCACCAGGAACGCGCGCGTGGGCAGCTTCTCGATGAGGTCGCTGTAGCGCAGCACGTGCGCCTGGTACTCGTCAAACACCTTGGGGTACAGCGCAGCACTCAGCACGTCGCGGGGCGTCACGTTGGCCTTGCCGTAACGCTCCACCAGGCGCGCCTCGAGGTTGTCCAGCTCCATGGGAGGCATGCTGGCCCCTGGCCGGCCCTCGATGGTGGGGCGGTCCTGCAGCACCCGACGCAAGGGGCAGCAGGCGAACAGCAGAGGGCAGCGCGCAACGGGGTGTCAAAAAGGATGACATGCATCAGCAAACCACCAGCTGTGCCAGGAGCACTGCAGGTAGGTTACAGCCAGGCACGTGTTTTGAGGCAGCCGCAACTGCAAGCACTTTCCTGCAACAGGATGCGGTGGGTTCATGGCACTGCAGTTCTGCTGGCTGCATGCAGGAAGGGCTGGGTGCCGCATCAGCAAGGGCTGGGTGCCACAGCAGCACCCAGCCTAGGACCCACACAGCGCTCGACTCCCTGCAGCATGCAATGCTGCGCCAGCCACGCAGACTCCTGCAAGCCGTCCCTGCAGCTCCCTCCTGCACGCTGCGTCTGCACGCTGTTCCGCAAGCCAGTCCTCCCACCCGCGCTCGCCAGGCGCGGCCTCTTCCTGCAAGCGCCGCACCTTGAGGATCTTGCTGCGCAGCGGCTCGGGGAAGCCAAAGCTGGGCTGGCCGATGTATCCCTGCATGAACTCCACCACGCTGCCTGGGAAGGACAGCGTGTCTGCCTGCTCCACCAGGCTGTGCTCGTCCAGGTCATTCTGCACCATGAACTGCGCCAGGTCACCAACCACCTTGCTGCTGGGCGTCACCTGCAGGGCTCAGCACAGCCGCCACGCGTCATCGGGGCACAGCTCAGCAAACAGCACAGCACGGCAACAGGATGGAAACAGCACTCCAGTGACAGCTTTGGGCAGCAGCTGTAGTGCACGACGGCCATATGCATTGTGTCATCACCACCTTGGCCAGAAAGAGCGTGCCAAAGCTTGCTGGCTGCACAGTCGCAGGAAGCAAACCCTGTGTTCCGCAAGCTGCATGCCTGCATATGACAGCACTCTATGAGTGGACGAGTGCTGAACAAGCGCATGTGCATGCGCACCTTGACGATGTCTCCCAATGCCCTGTTTGCTGCTGCGTAGCTCTGCTGCACCTTGGCCCAGCTGTCGCCGAGGCCCAGGCTGGCTGCCTGGAACTTCAGGTTGGTGTACTGCCCGCCAGGCATCTCATGCTGGTACACGTCGCTGCTGCAGTAGCGCATGTTGGACTCAAATGGCGCATACAGGTCGCGTGTCGCCTCCCTGCAAGCCCCGATGCAGACAGCATGACAGCATACAAGATAGATCGACACCAAGCAGTGCCAACAGCACAAGCCGTGGTTTGGTTGACGGGCCCGACGGCGAGCGCATGCGTGGAGGCAGCTACCATGCTCGACGACAAGCAGACGGCGAGCACCGCACGCACCAGTAATTGCTGAGCAGCAGCATGTGGCGGGGGTTGATGCCTGTGTCCAGCTTGCTGCCTGCCAGTGCGTTGACGATGGCGCCCATGCTCGGCTGGCTGGTCAGGCCGCTCATGCTGTCGATGGCGCAGTCGACGATGTCCGCGCCAGCCTCAGCAGCAGCAAGCTGCGTCGCCACAGCAGTGCCTGCAACACGCACCAGCCACAGCAAGTGATCGGTGAGCACAGTGAGCAGCAAGTCGCTGCGGTTGTAACTGCATCGTGCGTGCATTTGAGTCTGACCACGAGGCACAGAACGTGTCAGCCCCTGCCGTGAAGCAGCCACTTCCATACACACACACACGGCTACTTGTACTTGTCAGCCAAATGAATCAAGTGAGTGAGTCGTGGCACGTGCATGCAAGAGCAGCTGCCACCAGCTTGCCATGACATGCAACCGCCAACCATCTTCTTCAACCCCGCACAAACTGCCCCACCCCTGTCCTGCACCGTACGCGCTGCTGCGCCGGCCCTGGCACACCTGCGCTGTCGTGCGTGTGCACGTGGATGACCAAGTCTGGGTAGCGCGCACGCAGCGCCCCCACCAGCTGCGTTGCTGCCTTGGGCTTGAGCAGGCCCGCCATGTCCTTGATGCCCAGCGAGTGGATGCCGTGGTCGACCATCTGCTCCGCGAGGTCCATGTAGTAGTCAAGCGTGTACTGCAGGAGGCAGCAGGGGCACGACAGCACGTGGTGAGGGCAAGGGCAGCAGCAGCCAAGCCCGCGCACCAGCCAGCTGTTTGCCTGGTGTTGACGCTTGATGATAGCATGCCAGCTGGCCAGCTTGTGCTTCCTTGCCATGCATGTGCCGCTGTCATGGACGCAGAAGGCGCCCCCCTGCTGTGCAGAGGGGCGCCTTCTGCGTCCAAGACAGCAACACATGCATGACAAGAGAACACAAGCTGGCCAGCTGGCATGCAGCTGTCAGCAATCTGCACAGCAGCGCACAGCAAGACGACTCCAGTTGCCGTTGCCAGGCAAGCAAGCAATGTCAACCCACCCCACCCACCCCAGCCTCCTGCTGCTGCTGCTGCTGCTGCTGCTGCTGCCAAAGCATCATTCTGTGATCAGCACACGCAGTGCCGGTCCTGTTCCTGCAGCAGCAGTAGCACTTGCTGCGGTCTTGCTGCAAGCGGGTCGCTGTGCCCGCTCGACCGCTGTTGTTGGTGCCAGCTCATCTCAGTGTGGGCGCTGCTCACCCTTGTCCTGCTGGGGTCCGACAGGTCGCCTGTGTAGCAGATGGTGCCCTCTGCGATGCCGCCTGCTGCTGCCACTGAGTCGATGCCAAACTTGAGGTTGTCAATGTAGTTGAGGCTGTCAAACACGCGGAAGATGTCCACACCGGACACGCGAGCCTGGCGGCAGAACTCGTCGACAACATTGTCAGGGTAGCTGGTGTAGCCCACGGCATTGGCACCACGCAGCAGCATCTGCAGCAGCAGCGGCACAGGTGCAGCAGCCAGCGTCAGCAGCAGCAGACAAGAAGGCACAGCACTGCTGTGCAGGCATCTGCGCTTTGAATCACTGAGTGAGGTGCAACCCGTCAGCGACCGCGGACTTGCCGCTGATTGACATTGAGCGCACACCACATCCTGCACCTGTGTCGCTGTGCCACCACAGCTGCGGAAGGTCAGCAGCTGTGGCTGGTTGAAGCCGCTCCTGCAGCAGTTTCTGCGTCAGCTGTCGGCCGCTTGCTTGCCTGGAAGGGGATGTTGGGGATCTGCTCCCTCAGCTGCTCCAGGCGCCGCCATGGGCACTCATGCAGGAAGCGCAGCGCGACATCAAACGTGGCGCCGCCCCACATCTCCAGGCTGCCGGCGCCAGCCAAGATCTGCGCAGTGGCGGGCGCTGCCTTGAGCATGTCATGCGTGCGCATGCGCGTCGCCAGCAGCGACTGGTGCGCGTCGCGCCTGTCAACGAGGTTGGCGAGCACAGCAACAACGGTACAACCGTGAGCAACAAGCCGACTCAACACTTGCAGTTGCACGTACAAGGCACTGGCAGGGTATGCAGCGTGCCGGCTACCCCGCCTCAAGCAGCCACGCCACCGCAGACGCTTTGGCCAGCGCCACATCAACAGCAGACACTCAACATGTGCCTCGACTCCTGCAGCTCATCTGCAGCGGAAACGGCAGCACTGCACCCGGCTCTCATTCCTCGCAACGCTTCTCATTCAGCCGCGCGCGCTGCCGGACCGCCTTGCCCGGCACTCACAGGGTGGTGTCGGTCAGCAGCAGGCCCTTGTGGCCGCGCACCGCCCTGGCCCAGCCCTCGGGCCCCTCCTGCAGGTACACCTCGCGCCAGCCGTGCAGCGGCTGTCCTGCAAGCTCAGCCGGCACCAGGGGGGCGCGCGGGGCGCACCTGCTGGGCGGCGCACCCACTGCGCCGGGGTGGTCGGGGCCATTCACCACCTGCAAGCAGCACAGCACACATACGGCTTGTTGACGACGAACTCATCTTGCAGATGCACAGCTGCTACACACAGGTTTGCGGTAAGCAGGCGCCCACATGCCGCCGCTCGGATTCGTGCTGCGTATGCTCCACTGCCGCACACGTTCCTGCAAGCACGTGAGCCAACCTGCTGCTGCCCGCTGCAGCCTGCCGCTGCTGCCTGCCGCTGCTGCTCACCATGTCGGCCAGGTACAGCAGCAGCTTGTTGGCGCGGATGTTGCTGTGACCCTCAAACTTGAACAGCTCCTTGGAGTGCGTCTCGATGAAGCCGGTGGTGGCAGCGCCAGCCAGAAACACGGGGTTGCGCAGCACATTCTCCATGAAGGGGATGTTGGTCTTGATGCCACGGATCTGTCCAAGGCCAAGGTACATATGGATGTACGGAGCATGCAGCAGACAAAAGTTGTGCTTCAGCGCCACCTTGGTGTCCATGCGCTGGCACAGCGCATGCAAAGCCACACCGCGGGTGCACAACTGCCTTGCTCGGGGCGACGACGAACGCCATGTGACAATCAGAGCTCAGCGAGCTGTGTGGCATGCCACAAGCCGCCAGCAGCGCATATATCACAGTCAGCAGCCCGACAGAACCAACTGCACTCCACACACGAGGGGATCAGCCGCAGCCGTGCACATGAGCGGACTAACTGCACTCTGCACATGAGCGGACCAACTGCACTCCACACGTGAGCGGACCAGCCGCAGCCGCGCACCGCCAGCGGGCCGCACCTGGAACTCCTGCAGGGCGCGCGCCATGCGCTGCACCGCCTTGTCAAAGGTCGGCGCGCTGGCGATAACCTTGGACAGCAGCGAGTCGTAGTACTGGCTGATGACGTTGCCCGCAGTGACGGCGCTGTCCAGGCGGATGCCGGGGCCGCCGGGCGGGCGGTACGCCTCCAGGCGCCCGCTGTCGGGCTGCAGGCAGCCACATGTACGGTTGCAGGTCAGCACGCAGGCATGGCCCAGACACGCGTGATGAAACACGCTTGCTGGTGGAGTGAGTTGACAACACACACACGCACACACGCTTGCACGCGCGCATGCACGCGCGCATGCCCAGGCTGCAGATGGAGCGCAGCATGCAGGCGGTTGCTGTCAGCCACTACCACGCGTAGCCCTACCCCCCACCTCGCACCGCGTGCAAACCTCACACGTTCAGCCGCGCACCTGGAAGTTCTGCTCCGGGTCCTCGCTCGTCACTCGGCACTGGATGGCGAAGCCCTTGGGCGGCGGCACCAGCGCCTGGCTGCCCAGCCCCAGGTCTGCCAGCGAGGCCCCACCGGCTATCTTGACCTGGGTCTGCACGATGTCGATGCCTGTGATCTCCTCTGTGACGGTGTGCTCCACCTGCATGGCACAGCAGCGAGGCAGCCACGCGCAGTGCAGGCCACAGCGCACCAGCGGCAGGGGGCAGGCAACGCAATTGTTGCATCAGAAACGAGAGAACAAAGCAATCGTTGACCATAGAAGCCACGCCTGCAACACACCTCACATGTGCAGCAAACAGCCCTGAGCAAGTACCCAGTGGGGGACAAGCTGCGCTGCTCATCTGCTGCTGCTGCCGCTGCCCCTGCATGACATATGCTGAAGCCAGTGTGTGCACATCCGCTGCTGCCAATGCTGCTGCTGCTGCTGCTCCCGCTGCTGCAGCAGAACCGCTGCGCACCTGCACGCGTGGGTTGACCTCCAGGAAGTAGTGCTTGCCGTGCTTGTCGACCATGAACTCAACAGTGCCTGCAGCAGCACCACACACGCCGAGCAGGACACATAAGCCCCCAATGTCACTTGCAAGCGCGCCCCGCCCACCCCCGCGCTCGCCGCATATTGCAGGCACAGCAAGGAAGCCCCAGCTTGTATCCTTTGGTCCATCATGCTGAACAGAAGGACAGCGGAGACAGGTTGTGAACTATGCTGCTGCGCGCCTGCGTGTGCCCAGCGGCCTCTGCTACTGCCCAAGGCAACTGCGCTGGCTGAGTCGCCTGCGCGCCATGCTGAGTGTGCTGGGGCTGCTGACCTGCGTTCCTGTAGCCCACGTGCTTGGCCAGCTTCACTGCATCAGCGTACAGCGCATCCTTGATGTTCTGAGCCAGAGAGGGCGCTGGCGCAATCTCAACCACCTGCAGACGCGACACGGCCAGGCAGCAGGCAAGCTGTCAGGTGGGTGTGCCAGCAACCAGCCAGCGCCCGCCTTCACTGCGCACATGCACAAAGTCACTCGTATTGATTAGTGGAGGATATGCGCGTTTTGCTGCCCAGCCCCCACCTCCTTTGTTGTGTGTACAGTCAATGTGTACAGGCTGCTGAATTGCCAAGCTGTGCACGCAGCTGCTGCTGCCCCGCTGCTGGTGGCCCCGACATTGTCTGTGCCGCAGCTGCTGCTGCTGCCGCACCTTCTGGTGGCGGCGCTGCACGCTGCAGTCGCGCTCGTACAGGTGCACCACATTGCCGTACGAGTCGGCGATGATCTGGATCTCAATGTGGCGCGGCTCCTCCACATACTTCTCCACAAACATGCTGCCGTCGCCAAAAGCTGCCTTGGCCTCGTTCGAGGCACGGCTGAACAGGTCAACCATCTCAAAGTCTGCAGACAGGACACTCGTCTGAAGTGAAAAAGCCAGTCCCAGTAGCTATGAAAAGGCAGCAGCGTCTGTCACGGATGCTGCAGTAGGTGGTCAGCACAGATGTTGTGCCCACTGCCATGAGACGTGCGCTCCCGAAACGCACCGAGGTCCATATGACCCTGTATGACCGAACCTTGGCTTTCTGCATTACACGAGCTTGTCCATGACCAAAGTGTGATGTGCACCCTTCGTACACCCTTGGTCGTGCAGCTCGTCGCATGCTGCTCAGCTGTGCCACAGGCTCGCTGCAGCACTTGACCTGTTGACGGCACTGCCAAGCACAGCTGCTCACGAGACTTGTCTACTACACAGCCAGCTGCTGCTCACCATTGCGCACCACCCTCATGCCCCTGCCGCCGCCTCCCATGGACGCCTTGAGGATGACGGGGTACCCCGCCTGCTCAGCAAACACCAGCGCCTCCTCTGCTGACTGCAGCGCCTGGTTCGTGCCTGGCACGATAGGCACGTCACACGCAATGGCTGCACGGCGCGCAGCTGTCTTGTCACCCATGGCCTGCTCAGGACAGAGCAGTAGCGGGCAGCAGCACATGCTGAGTGGCCTGCACAACCGCGCTGCTGATGGCTGCGTGAGGTGCCAGGCCGCCAGCTGATACTGCAGTAGTGGAGCAGCTGCTGACAGCTTCGCCTGGTTTGGTCGCTTCCAGCAGCTGCACGCTGAGACCGCAACTGCTGTTACTGCTGAGTGTTAGTGCCCAAAGCAGCCTCCGCCTTGCCCTACTCGAGCTCTGCTCCTCACTGCCCTCTGGGCCAGCGCATAGCACCAGCAGCAGTCGTACAAGCAGCATAGCAACTGACACCAAAGTCTATGTTGTGCAGTTTGTGTGCAGGGTGTCCACACAATCTTATGAGTGTGCAAGCAGGCTACGATGACACAGAAAACAACGGCGCAAGCAAACACCATACACCGCTGCTGCTGCTGCTGTGCTGTGGTTTGCGTGGCTCGGCTCACCTCAATGGTTTCTGCTTTGGGCCCAATAAACACAATGCCCTCCTCCTCACAGCGCCGTGCAAAGGTGGTGTTCTCGGACAGGAAGCCATAGCCAGGGTGGATAGCATCCACCTCAGCCTCCTTGGCGATCCTGATGATGCCCTCAATGTCCAGGTAGCAGGACACAGGCTGCATGTCTGAGTTGCCCACCTGGTAAGACTCGTCTGCATTGTACCTGTGAGACTGCAGGCGGTCTGCAGGGCTGTACACTGCCACCTGCGAAAGGATACAGCAGCTGCAAGCTTAGTACCAGCGCTGCTACTGCTGCTGATGTTGAGGCTACTGCTGCTGCCGTTCAGCTAGAAGGCCAGTGGGTCTTTGCTGGGCTCCCAGTGACACCTTTAGGCTCAACAAGTGCTTTGGACCGTGCCAAGACGCGTGTAAAGTGGTCACTGTGAAGAGGGTTTCTGATGCTCACCGTGCGCAGGCCTAGCTCAGTGCCTGCCCTGAACACGCGGATGGCTATCTCTCCACGGTTGGCGCACAAGATCTTCTTGAAGGGCACCTCACCAGTGTGGAATGTCTGCAAGAACAGCTGAATAAGAGTGTCGCAAGCATATCATAGTTTGGGGCGCTGGTGCGGGGCACGCACCTCCAGGCCGTCGTTGTGGGACACATGGGCTGAGACATCTAGGATTGGAGCTTGAAGCGTGTTTGATATTGCGGGACCAGGCACAGAGAGCCCTGGCTGGTGCTGTGGACTGTTCGCAATGCTATGCCTGCGGCGCACTCCAGCAGACACATGGCGGGCTGGCAAAGGCTTGACTGACGTCTGCTGGGTGTGTCGCGCCCCAGAGAGTCGAGAGGTGTGACGTGCAGTCGGCAGCTGCATGCTGGGCAAGCTAGTGGGGCATGCCCGAGTAAGAAACCCCCGCCCAAGGCCAAGAAATTAACAATGTAGGATTGAAAAGTGATCGCGGCACTCAATGGGCCGATTCTTGCAGGCCCGCCCACTGGAGTACCATGTTACCCATGTGCAAGGGCTTTGAGAGAAAAATTTGTAAGCGCTTCTTGTATACCGGAGGCTTATGCTATTTTTAAACTTTTTGCCCACAGTACAAAAGAACATCCACAGCAACCTGGCAGAGGGAAGTAGCAACGGACTTGCACCAGCAGCACCCACCACCAAACCACGTCGGCAAGCTTGAAAGTTTTCAATCAAACGTCTGCCATGTCGTGCAGCTACAGCAATGGCTGCTATCCGACTTGCCTGACCAGTGCAAATCAGGATCCCAACGTCACTCTGGGATGCAGCTGCAGATGGCCTGAGGCATAAGGAAAGGCTTGATCATCAGATAGCAGAACCCCATGCGCCGGCTGTCGTGGAGAAAAGTTGAATGATGATTGTCAACTTCACAGCGCCTGGTGGGTGTGCCATGGTGACGCTGACCAAGGGCAACGCCATGACCGCAGCAGTGCCTTTCATGCACCTCACCAAGCTGTAGCTGCGTTCATGAAACGTACAACAGCTGTAATGACCGAGAAACCAATAGTTACACTACAGAAACTGCCTTTAAGCCAGCGACAGCAGCTGCTTCACGCCAGTAGCAGGGTCACCCTGCTTCACTAGCGACTCTCCCACCAGGATTGCGCCAACACCAGCTTCCTGCACAAATGCCACGTCATCCGGTGCGAAGATGCCGCTCTCTCCCACCATGAGGATGCCCCTGCGCTTTACTTCCTGGCCTGATGGGCTGTCCATGATGCGCTTGGTCAACGCCAGGTCCACCTGGCAGCAGCAGCAGCAGCAGAGTGCCAGTCAGGTCGCAAGAGGATACCTGCATGCACATCTGCTACTCTAAACTCTTGATTCTTGTCAGCAGCACACCAACCATGATGCAGCTGAACCGCGTCCCAGCTGACCATGCCATGCACATCAGGGTGTGCCCCATGCGCCCCGGAGCCGTGCAGTGCCCTTCTTTAACGCCCGACATGCCTGACATAAAGTGTGCAGAAGCGCGCAACATTGAGGAGGTATTGACATTACTTGATGCTGCCGATACTCCACTCCAATCTCTGACGGCTAGGCTAAAGCTCATTTTGCCTATAGCCGCATTGCACAAACAGGACCACCCAGGAGACAAACACGCCGGTGCAGCCACTACAAGCTGCACACCTTGAATGTTCCCAGGTCCCTGTTGTTGATGCCCAGCAAGTGGCCCTCTAGCCCATCCAGCTGCAGCACACGTGCTAGCTCAGCCTCCGTGTGCACCTCAATAAGGCAGCACATGCCGAGCGCCTTGCACGCCTTCATGAAGTAGGCAAGGTCCTGACAGAGCAGCAGGAAAGACGGAAAAAACAAAAACAAAGCGTGGCATAGTCAGTCCTCAGGACAGAGTTGCAGCACTGTGTGAGCAGAGCATCACAAATGACCAACAGGCAGGTTGCGAGCAGCTCAGTACAGCACTGGCACGCCAGGCTGCTGCTTGGGCCGGCGCAACGTGCTGCTCTTGTGCTAGCGATGCAGCTGATGTGTGTTGCACATGACAGCAGAGAAACAGCAGCACATGGGACCCATAGGTCTGCTTGAAGCGTACGCAGCAAAATGCCTGGTCTGCCTGCAGGGAAAGCTTCCATGCAGCGCAAATTCATCTTCACCCAACGTTACACCAGTTGCTCACACTCGCCGTGCAATCACCTGGTTGGGCAGCACCGCGGCAATCAGCAGCACCGCGTCGGCGCCGCTCACGCGCGCCTTGTATATCTGGTACGCCTCCACAATGAACTCCTTGCACAGCAGGGGGCACGAGACGCCTGCCGCCTTGATCTTGGCCAGGTTGTCGAAGCTGCCCTGGAAGAACTTCTCGTCGTCAGCACAGACAGGCAGGCCGCGCCGCCGGCCTCATATGCTGCTGCGATGCGCACTGCGTCAAAGTTGGGCTGGATGATGCCTTTGCTGGGCGAGGCCTTCTTCACCTCGGCGATGAGGCCAGGCTTGCCTGCCGTAAGGTAGTAGTGTCCAGGCATGTGAGATGTTCATGCAGACAGCCAGGCAGGCAGGTAGGAGGAGGACAGGCTAGGCTTCAGGCTAGGCATGTGTTGTTGCATGGAGCGCAGCGTGTGATGATGTGATGAGCCAACTGAGGGGTGGCAACTGCTGCCTGCAACTGGACCTGGTGATTCTGGTAATTTTGGACGTGCAAACGCAAGTAAGCAAGTGATGCTGCAGCCTTGCAGGTGACTCAGGCAATGCGGCTGGATGCTTGCAAGCAGCAGCAGGACCTAGCGCCAGAGGACTGGCCAGCCGCACCTGTCTCCTTTGCCTTTGCTAGAACAGCTGCCCTGAAATCCCTTGCAGGAGGTGCTTGGCGAGCCAACGCCTGCAGGACAGTGCGCATGCAATGAGCAAGCTGTACAGCAAGCACGTAGCAATAAAAAAATAGTACTTCCATTGACGGGGCTGCACAGAGTCATGTTGCTCCTGGTGCAGCTGCACACACATAACCAACCTACTCCCTTGTGGAGCTCCTGCAGCTGACCCTCACCTACGTTGCTCTGTCAATTCCTGCTGACCTGACAAACCCCTTCTTCAGTGGCAGAGCTTCGATGCTGCTGCAGCTGCTGCTGCTACCTGTAGAGTGCACGGCCGTGCTGGTGCCTAATGACATGCCAGCAACCTGCTGCACACTCAAGCAGCCAGGGGGTGTGCAGCCAGGCTCACCTGCAGCATCGGCAGCGGCTGCTTCTCCCGAAAGACCTCAATCTCCTTTGCCTTGTACCACACAATCTCCTCCAAGATGTTCACAGGCTGGTTGATGTCTGGCAGGTTGCCCACCTTGTAGCCAATGGCAGGACCACAACTGCAAGCAGCAGCCAGCACCATACTCAGGTGGCTACAGCGTGATTACTTGCCCATTCGCTTGCATGCTAAAATCGAATGGCACATGCCTTACAGTAGGCTGCGGTCAGCGGCAAATAACGCCAGGCATTGCACCATGTGCGACAGCGCTGCATCAAGACATTGCGTTTGCGCCAACTTGAGAGCAGAGAACTGCCCCTTGTGCTGTGCCTGCTGCCTGCTGTTGCTGCTGCTGTGCAGAGTTTGGGTGCTCACGGCTGCGTGTCGTTGCCAAGGGGTGGCCTCCTGCGAATAGACACCTCTCCTGATGCCTGCGTAACCACGCATCGTCGACCCTTGTCAGGCATGACAACTGTGCCAGGGTGCTGCTGCAGCATCCAAACTCCTGGCCAGACCCATCACCTCTGCTGCCTCCACAGTTGCTCGAACTGCCACCATGTGCCTTGAAAAAGGCCTTGCTGCTGACTGAACTCGCTTGCAGTGGGTAGCTGGCAGCTGGCACCCCAGCTGACTTGAGAGCTGCATGTTGCTGTGACACGCGCAACTAAAGAGTCAATTAAGCAATGCACAGTAAAGATTAAATCGTTGGATGTCCTGCAAGCAAAATCGCTGCAAATGCGCGCTGCTCGTGCCGCAGAGCAAGGACGCCTCGCAAGTATGGTGGGCGTAGAGTTGGATGCAGGAAAGTCAACAGATACAATGAACGGATCTCCACTACTTGGGACTAATCCTGTTGTTCAACCAGTGCCTGTGTGTTACACGGGTTTCGGGAGTCGCATTTGAAGCCGTCGACTGAAGCCTGTGCAGTGAGCAGCCGAGTGACTTATAAGTTATGGTGTTATTTAACCTGAGCTGATTCAAATTCACACTGTTGATGAACATCTGGTCAGCGGCAAGTGCACCTCCCCGCTGCAGGCAGACCTGCTGCTGCTGCTGCTGCTGCTGCTGCTGCTGCTGCTGCTGCTGCCAGTCTCTCTCTCTTGCCTTGTTTGGGCATTAAAGGACCTTTTACACTTGATACGCAGATACTGGTAAGCTACCAGAGCATGTCCTGCAGCTGGTGTCGTGCAACCCTTGGCCGCACTTTTTGTGCCAGCAGCCAGCACATCCTCAGGCCTGACGCTTGAGCTTGCCTCCATCATACTGGCTGCCGAAGCAGCCCCTCTAGGTGGCAATGAAGGCCTCACGCCGAAAAGAGGGTGCCGGCAGGATTGCAGGGCATCATGGCAAGGCTGTCGACAACAGTGCTGAGGTGAGCAGGCATAGCACGACCTTGGCAGCCGTGCCACCACCACCCTAATCTCACACGCACGGCTGTCTGGAGCAGGACAGCATCGCCCGGGCTGTACACGTGGCACTCTCATCTGCACCGACTCCCTGCCTTTGTGGCACCCTTCACGCCTGTGTGCCTTCTTCTGGTTGCAGTTCCATGGGCTCTTCTCGGCGCAGTTCCTGCAGCGCTACGCTGAGCTGTTTGAGGCGCTGGCGCAGCCTGTGCAGCATGTTGCGGTGCTGAACGCCCTTACAGACGTCAACGACTGTGACGAGATGGGCTTGGAAAGCTACTACAGGCATGGGCCTGTCAGCTGCCTCAGGTGATTCTTTGACAGGGGGCTTCCACTTCAAGCTAGTGTGCTCCTCCGCATGCTGAAAGACAGGCATCATACCATGCCATGTTTTTTTGCTGCTTCACCTCGCAAACGTACAGCCAATCATCCTACATATGAAATGGCTGTAGTGTTCTGTTGCTACTTGGAAAATGTTTGTGCAGCTAGACATGCTGTGAATCACACCTAGATGGTAGGTGGATATCTGCACATTCTCCTTGCCGGCTATACACACACATTGGGGAACAAGTGGCCAACCAAGCTGCGGTCATCTGCAGCCTGCATGCTTCGCTACCCCTGTGTTGTGCTGCTGAATGAGCTCAGTTTGCTACCAAGTAAACGCGGGCCTCTGCACATGCTCCACTGTCGATTGTTCGCATCTTATACCCCAAATGCTGCCGGGGCTGCAGGTTCCCTGAACCACCAGCCTCATACCCACCACCACCTGACTGCCCATACACGCAGCTGCGGCAGTTCAACTGGATGGACTTTGCAGCAGTACTGCCGCCGCTGCTGCTTGCGCCTCAGCCGCAGCATGCTGTGCTGGACATGTGCGCAGCACCTGGTGGCAAGTCGCTGGTGCTGGCACTGCAGCTGCTGAAAGGGGCTCCAGCGCAGCAGCCAGATCAGAGCAGCTCTGCTGCCACAGGCTTGACAACAGGCTTGCTGGAGCATCTAGCACTGCAGGAGCAGCTGGAGGCCCAGCATCAGCCGCTGCAGGACCAAGGATGTTGCCAAGTGCAGCAGGAGGCAGAGCAAGAGCAGGAGCCGCAGCAACAGTCTGACGGGGAGGCGGCGCAGCAGCATGCTGAGCCGCACGCAGCTGGCAATCCACCAGCCCAGCAGCAGCTGCAGGAGCCAGCTTCCGAGGCAGCAGATGCAGAAGGCAGCCGCAGCAGCAGTGACGCGGGAAGCGATGACGCCGCTGACGCTGCAGCAGCAGGTGGCGCAGCAGCCCCCGGTGGCCATGCCAGCGGTGCGCAGCAGCCAGGCAGGCTGGTCTGTAACGAGCTCGACCCGGTCCGCAGGCAGCGGCTGGGCAGCACGCTGGCTGCGTACCTGCCCGGCAGCCTGCGGCGCCGGGTGCGGCTGACAGGGCACGACGCCGCCAAGCACTGGGCGACGTACGAGGCCGGCATGTACGACAGGGTGCTGCTGGACGCGCCCTGCTCAGCGGAGCGGCTCGTCGTGCAGCAGGCCGTGCAGTCTGGCGGCGCCGTGCCAGCCAGCAGCTGGAGCAGGGAGCGCTGCAAGCAGTTGGCAGCGCTGCAGCTGAAGGTGAGGCGGTACTGTGAAGCCGCGCGTGTCAACGTGTCGTCAACTGCTGTGCAGGTGTTTGAGTTCTGCGGTCAGGCCTACATGAGGAAGCTCTGCAAACAGGGTTTAGAAACGTACTCCATCACTGCACACCTTGAAAGCATGCAGAACAGCGCCGCTCCTTGGCTTGCTGTGTCGGCAGTGCAGTTTCCTGCAAGCAGCCCTGCTGTTGTGCGTGGCATGCGGTGCGCCTGCTTCGGTCCTGCGCGTGCAGCGCGCCAGCAGCTGGCACCGAACGGGGTCAAGAGTGCCGTGTCACGCGCGCTGTCATTGCATTGGACATGGCATCCTGGCACAAGCCACATGTGCTGATGCCTGCACTGTGCTTCCTGCTTGCCTGCAGATGCTGCTGGGCGGGTTGCGTGCACTCAAGCCTGGAGGTCGGCTGGTGTACAGCACATGCAGCATAGCAGAGGCTGAGAACGATGGCGTGGTGTGCAAGGCCCTGCAGCAGCAGGGCGGCGAGGCGAGGGTGGTGCCTGTAGACGAGTGGGGCCTTGCAGGCATAGGCGAGCTTACAGGCGGGCAGCGCACACAGCACGGGCTCCTCTGCCTGCCAGACGAGCAGGGCTGGGGCCCCGTGTACCTGGCAGTGCTTGAGCAGGCGATGTGATTGGGCAGCTGCGGTTGCACTTGTGGTAATGCAGTGGACCATTGATGGCGGCCTGGGTATGTGGCAACATGCTAGCAGCATTTACTTGCCCTTTGGGCCTGCCGTTGGCTGTTCAAATGTGCACTAAAAGATGGGCAGCGGTTGACTGCGCCTGTCTGCCACACCAGTGGTTGGTGCTGATGGTTGCCAGGTGGCGTTTTGGCTGGTGTGCGTGCAGCTGCAACGCCAGACAAGCATCATTGAGCGCTCGGTATGGGACCCTTGCATTGGTCCATGATCTTCAATCGTTGAGCCTTGAGGCGGCCAGCAAGGGTCTACAGTCGTGGCGAACTTTGTGCAGCGTGGTGATCATGTGATTCCGTGCACAAGAATGCTCTGCCTGTCAACAGCCATGGACTTGGCAGGTGCCTCTGTCTTTAACCACGTGGTGCAGTCAAATGTGTGCTTACCATGTACACATGTGCGTTTATTACATTACATTACATTACATTACATATGAATGCTCCATTTTTTATGCATGTTAATGCATGTTCCCTACATCTGTACAGATGTACTAAGCAGCAGCAATCCAACCTAGCTGGAACAACCAAACAAGGAAAAGCAGAATTACCCGCGCCCCCATTGAGCTCATGCAAAGCTGCATCGGCATTTGTAAGCAATGTTGGATCCACCCATTGTATTGTTCCACTGGTACACTGTTGAGCATGTTGAAAATACAGATGTCCATTACATGTACAGTTGTGCCACCTTGATGTGATTACCTTCCACGCTGATCTTGTCTGTGGCGGATGACACCAATGATCAGACATCAATCATGCACGTTGTGTATGCCGTGGCAGTGCCAAGCTGCGCAGCTGCATGCACCCTTGCCACCTGCCGGTGAAGAGTAGTTAGGATCTGAGTGGCAATACACATGCACACCATGTACGTACGTGTAGACTTGAGATATAGGCGTAGTATGTTGATTTCACCCAACAGCGAGTTCTGCATGATTCAAAACTTTCAAGCAAAAGCTGATAAGCCTGATCACAAAACTATCAGCTGACAGGGCATGCAAGCCACAAGGCCTGCTGACCTTGCCTTGGCAATACAAGCCTGGTTGAACCATGCAGGCTGCCCACCTCCTTCCATACTAAACCTACCTCCTCCATAATGCAAAGCTGCACCCTGGAACGCTGCAGTACATGTGGCGCATCATGTGCCGCACATAACATGGAATAATCCTAACAGGCACTGCAGTGGTTGAAAAGCAGACCATGCATGCCTGCTTGTTGCTGATACCAGACATGTATGCATAGTGATGGCGTGCACCCCTGTCGATGTGCAACTGCGCACTCTGCCTGAATGGCATGCCAAATCAGCATGCCATATTCTTCTTGCTAGTGCCTGCACTTCCACCGCGCAGCAGTCACACAGCTGGAAAGGGGATTGCCTTCCCGCCGTAGAATGACTCATCATCCAAGTTCTGCACCTGGACTCGGCAGTGTGGGTTTGCCTTGCGCATCCTTGCAAAGCTTTCCTCCATCTGCTGCATGGTCATGTTCACCCCGTCTGCACTGCGGAAGGCCTCTCCATGGGCCTCCAGGAACAGGACGCTGATGTCACACAGGCCGCCAGACAGCATGAGGGCAGGGAACAGCGCATACTCCTCGCCCTCGACATCCAGCTTCATCACCACGGGTGGAAGACGACCTGCGGCAGCACACAAGCAATAGAAGCAGCTCAGGAGCCTGATAGGCAGCAAGCAGTGCATTCATCACTGACTCCTGCAAGCCACCCGCAGCATCCCAGCTGGCGGCCACACTTATATAACGGCGATAACAAGGCCACCTGAGCATGCTGCAAGCTTCATGCAGGGGACAGGAGCTGCAAGCACGGTGTGCTGTTTTTAGCGCATGGCCATCGGTACCTGTGAGACTATCACATCAGCATGTGCTGGTGGTCACCATTTATCCAATGACAGACGGCATTCATTTGTCATCGTAAGTCGGTAACAGACAGTCACAACCAGATGCCGTTGCAACTGCCGCTGCAGGCTTTGCGTACAAGGGTCATGTGCGGTACCATCTAGTAGATGCGGCTGCCTGCAGCCTTTGAGGGCATAAGTCATGCAAGCATGACTCACAGCAGCTGCTGCTGCCGCTTTAAGAGCTTCAACGCCGATGTGAGCTCAGTACACTCCAGCGGGCCCCAAAAATGCATGCAGCAATCCTGTGGTAGTCATGGTGGTCACAGTGATCTTGTATGCAACATCACCAGCTGCCTGCAGGCACATGGCATGCAGCACCATGTCCCCCACCTGTGGCCACATACTCCTGCTGCAGGATTGGCCGCACAATGCCTTCCACAAACGCAGGGAGGTTGAACAGTTGCACATGTGCCTCCACCTTAAACTCGGAGCTGTTTTTGTTCTTCTGCCAGCCGCCTTTGGTGAGTGACGCGCCCCACTCCACTGGGCTGCCGGCATCAAGGAAGAAGCTTGCTGCGCCATCGCGGACGGAAGCCGCCACCTCGGTGAGGATCACAGCCTGGTACCCGCGCTGCTGGAAATAGGCGTTGACTGTCTGCAGGTAGTGTGTGTGATGAAGGTTGGCTTCCACGCCAATGGCACACACGCCGGACCGCTGCTTGCCAAACGCCGTGTCAAAGATTGGCAGTACTGGGGCGCCTGGGAATTGCTGTGGATCGTATAGCTTGCGCAGCTGCACACCTAGGTTGGTGCCAACGTCAAGATAGATGCCCTGAGAGCAGTTTTTCCAAATGTTGGGCAGCTTGCACAGCTGCTCACTGCGTTGCGATAACATGCCAGCTGCAAAGCGACCTGGCAGCAGTGCACTGCATGTTTTGGCCCATGGCGACCTGTACCAAGCTGCACGGCTGAGGACAGTGTAGTTGCTGCCTGCTGGGAGGGAGATCGCAGCTGCTATGCGTGTCTGGTTGACCTTGCCATTCAACTGCTGTGCTGTGCTCAAGGTGTAGCCGGCAAGCATGCCTGCTGCTGCCACCAGCATAAGCACCATCCACGTCGGCATGCGCAGTCCTGCAAGGCATGAGACATTCAAAACCTTGTAGGCGGTTGGATGCAACCGAGCTCATCAGGATGCGGACTTCAAGCTGCTTAACTTTCCCTGCTGAACAGCCCTAGGGCCTGCTGAACTTTTTCAAAAGCAGACAGGCCGCATGCAGCATCGCAGCACGCACCCGCAATCCGCGGAAAATCTGTTGTGCGGAGTTTATTGTCATCATCAGCGGTGTAAGCCATGGTAAGATAGACAGGGTGCGAAGCGGAGATGAAGCAACGGAAGCACCAGCACTTGATAAGTGGCTAGAGGAGTTAAGATTGGCCGAAAAACAAAGCAAAGAGTTTAGCGCATGTGATTTCAGTCCAGGCGCTACACAGCTTTAACATCTGACATCGTCACTGAACAACTGCTACCTTGGACATCTAAAAATTTCAAACTCACCGATCAAGGCGCCCGACAACGCATTGCTTTCATCCATGACCACCAAAAACTATCTACTCGACGCATCTTGCTAGCGATCAAAAAAGACATCGAGCTGAATGTGTTGCTTTTCTTTCAAGATAACATGCTGTTCTGCAGGTTGCGTCTTCCAACATGCTCATAAATCTTAAAATACTACTTCATCTCACTCGAAGCTTTTCTTGACCAAAAGACCGTGTAGTTTGTCGTGTTCTGCCGTTCGAGGTCGTTCAGCACCTGCCACCAAGTTTCGACCTAGATCTATTGCGTCACTGACAGCAGTGCCCGTCACACAAATGATTAAGTCGTCAGTGCGTGCAGATAACCCGTCAGAGCCACGTAGGTGCTCAGCATGGAGGCCTGCTAGTGTCATGTGGAGTTGTGCTGCAGTAGGCCTCATCTTGGCTGGGGCTGTCGCTGTTGCCCTGACCTCAAGGGCGCTGATTATCGGCTGTGCAGTGGCCTGTGACAATCCAGCAGCAGCTGTTAGCCTGGCTTCAAGCAGTCCTGCAAGCCTGAGTTCAACACAGCAGAGCGCGCACTGCAGCAGTTGCACCACGCTCCTCAAGTTGCGCAACAGCTACACCGAGCGCTTGTGGCATTCATCCAGAGCAGATGACAGGACGAAGGTGCACCTGCAGTTGGCCATTGACCAGCAGCAGCCACTGCTGCAACAGCAGCAGGTACAGCAGCAACGACTACAGCTTCAGCAGGAGAAGCAGCAGCTTGAGCAACAAAAGCAGAAACTGGAGCAGCACAAGCAGCAGCTGGAGGAGAAGCACCTCAAGCTGCAGCATCAGCAGACTCAACAGCAGCACCAGCACCAGCACCAGCAGCAGCAGCTTCAGCAACAGCGAGCAAGGCTCATCAAAGTCAACAGGCAGTTCCACCAGGCAGCACGATTTGCTGCACCTGTTGCGCACGGCACAACCTACCGCCGCATCTCACACAAGGCGCTGCTGCCTTCCTGGGAAGCCAAGGTATCCCAAAATGCAACACCCGAATGCAGAAAAGGAGCATGGAATGACCTGGCAGGTGGCAGCTGGTTTGCCACCCTGGATGGAGAGTTCCTGTACGAGCCAACTTCCTGCAAGCTTCGGCGCCTGACTGCTGATGCTGCACGCCAGTGCCTGTCCAACAAGACGCTCACCTTTGTTGGAGACAGCCTGTCCCGCTACCAGTACCTCAACCTGGCATACTTTCTGAGCCATGGTCGATACATGCAACGATATGGCAACGACGACGGCAACCGCAGCCTTGCTCAAGAGGGAATGTGGGGAAACTACTCCATCTTCTACACCGAGGGCTCCAAGGCGCTGCAGTACCACAGCCCTGCAGTCAACGCATCGGAGGTGTGCGACTGCCGCCGGCTGGGCCTTGATGCCACCACACGCGAGGACAGGACACTGACAGTGAGCGCGCTCATCCCAGCGGCACCACGGCAGCCTGTCAACAAGACTGCTGATGCCGCTGCTTTCAAAGTGGGGTACAGGCAGGCATTTGGGATGAAGACCAATGTGTTAAGTGAGACTTTGGATGCGATCCAAAGGGCGACTCAGGGCACCTCCAGTTTTGACCACATCATTCTGGTCAATATTGGGCACTGGTTTCATAAAGGTATGACCAGCCCGTCAAACAGCTATCATGCAGTAGCAGCAGCTTACGAGCCGCTTTTTGTGAAAGCTGCTGCAAAAGCAGCCGCAGGCAGGGGGAAGGCACAGATCATCTGGAAGTCAACGACTGCTATTTCTGTGCCTCGAGCATTGAAAGAGATGCTTGCCGTCCAGGACTGGCACCACCTATTGACCAGCATGGCTCGGCATTATAAATGGAGTGTCATGGATGCATTTGATGTCACCAGCAGCTTGGCACAAACAGGCGTGGATGGTTTCTGGGACAGGCTGCACTTTCATGCCTTTGTGTATGACCAGCTGAATGATGTGCTGCTGAATGGCCTATGCTGAAGCATTGGTGGCAGGCTTCAAGCCTGCCCACAGGTTCAAGCTAGGTGCATGAACGCGGCCTTGTACATTCCTGATATGCGCGCGCACACGCCACCTCCAAAGTTTGGACATGTTTCTGGATGCCCTATGCGGCTATTAGAAGCCCTGGATATTTAATTAAATTGCTGTCTGGCTTTGATTGCGCCAGTATGGTCTGCCTTCTGTTCAGCTACATACACTTCACAAGCCCTGTGAGCCCTCATATACAATTACATCTCCAATGCCTTCATTCATTTTTTTCTCTTGCAAATGAACGATCGCCAGGGTGTGCAGCATGTGGCGCTTTGATGTGTGCTTTGCCACGTGTTTGCCCTGACGTGGGTGTATAGATAATTACTTTGGATACATTGTTAATCTTACGTGTGTTGCTTTGCAGGCATAGCAGCTGACTTGCATACGTACGCGGTATGTCAACACACACTGGTTATTCAAGACCCGATTTAGGCTAACCACACACATGAGGAAGCAGTACTACATGTAGTACAGGCTGTACAGGCTGTCATAAGCAGGGTGTCTGCCTTGTCACAAAAGCAGCCGACTAGTGCTGACGCACTTTTACAAGTGCGCGCTCCCCCAACCCGAATATGAACCTGGATCAATGTCGACATATGCTGGCAGCGACAGCAACCTGCAGGATGACATCAGGGGCCAACGGCACACGGGGATAATGAGAAATGCTATGCTGTGGCTTAATTCATTGATTGGTGAAATGACCATCAAACGTGAGGGTTGCAGAAGTGCACACGTTGCAACACTGTTTCTCAGCATAACCCAACGTGTATGTCTCAAGGGTTCATAACAAAATGGTTACAGGAAAGCTGCCTTTGCAGGTACGTTGTTGGACGCTCCATGATGAGGATTGCAAGAAGACATGTTACACATTTCAATGCAGCAGATGCGGCACTCACATGCTAAAGTGGGGCCCTCGCCACCATGGCTGTCTTGAACTAAAGAGCTCTGCTTCTACTCCTTGCTAGTGTCTCTAGTATTACCTGCACTTCAAAAGCCATCGGTGGCTTCAAAGCCACGATAAATTCATCAGGGGAACCAATGATCACTGCATCAAGGTTTTACACCCTCTTATACCCGCGGCTGAGAAAGCTGTGTAACAACCCCGCCGCCTATGATGCAGCAGCAAATGCGCCTGGAGGTATGCAGTGATAGTGTTTACAAGCGTCTCACTTGTGTGTTGTTACATCATGCCTGCAGGTGATATCCCATAAATTAAGAAGTACATTACAAGTCAAAATATAAACCTGCAGACTCTGCATCAGATATCTGATATCAGACATCGATCTGACATCGATGCTTAACTACACAACCAACTGCTGTGCGAGTATTTGCACAAGAGGAAAGTGGCGCGACTCATGAAAGAACAACACGGCTTGGCGTGACTTCCCCATGCTGTGAAACATATGAGGCTGTGGGGCGCTCCTGAAGATGCAGTGCTGCGTCCTCACACAAGGAAACCTTGGTGATCACCTTGGAGCCATTGGAGCTCAATCAGCAGCTCAGCGCTGCCAATGCAGAGACCCATGAACGCGTCTGCAGATACCGTCACAGCTCCTCATCTGACTCTGGTACAGCCACCACACCTGGTTGCACCTGATGCTGCTGCAAGGCTGCCGCCTTGCTGCATGCCTGTGGCACCGCATGCTTCTCAGCTGCCAGCGCAGCCTGGCCAGTGCTGCCTTGCCGCTGCACCCCGCATACAGCCTGTGCCTGTACAGCCGTGTCTTGCTCCACAATGTTGCCCTGCCACTCCTGCCGTTCTGATGCCTCCACCGACCTAGGCTGCTGCTGCTCTTGGGAGGGCTGCTGCAACTTCAGCGGCTGACGCTGGCTATCACTCTGCTGCTGCTGCTGCTGCTGCTCCTGCTGTTGCTCCTGCTCCTCATCCTGCTCCTGCTGTTGCTGCTGGTCTGGCTCTAGCCCCTGCTCCTGGTTCTGCTGCTGACGCCTCTGCTGCATGCGCTGCTTGGTCTGCTGTATCAGCGCAACATAGCTGCTGTCAACAGCTCCCAGCTCGCGCGCCCAGTCGTCTACCTGCTGCTCCCTGCCTAAGCCAACACCTGCTGTGCCCGCAGCACCCGCTGCAGGTGTCACAGCACCTGCTGCCAGCACGCCTAGGCCGCCGCCACGCGCTGCTGCACGCGCGTAGCGCTTCTGCTGCTTGGTGAAGTCTGCCGCTGCTGCTGCCAGGCTGATGTTGGTGGTGCCACTGTCCTTGAGAGCCAGCACATAGTTGCGAAACGCTGTGTAGCGGTCCACACAGCTCTGCAACCAACACAGTCCCCAGACAAAGACATGCATAGTTGGCGTTATGTTGATCAACACACCTACGCTGTGTATCACCAAGCAGAGCTTGCACAGCATTCTAAAAGACCGCAAAAGAAACGCCACTTTATATGCAGATCGCCAAGCATGTCAGTATCCACATGAACTTGCCGCTGCAAGTAGGCGCCTTCCGCGGCAAGTAGTACACCTTGCGCAGAACAAGCACCGGCAGCAAGTTCTGCCCCCTCCAGCACAGCCCGCAGCGGTTGTGGGATGCGTGTGCATGCAACCCCCTCACCTTCTTTGTGCCCTCACTGCTGAGTCCCAAGCCGGCCAGTTTTGCTTTCAGGCCTCGCTCCTTGAGCAGCTCGAAGCACAGCTTGGGTGGTGCCTCAAGCACAGCACTGCTCCTGACCCTGCCGCGGCTGACACTGCTCACCCTGGGTTGCCGCGCCACTGCAGCACCAGACCCTGCGGTGCCATGCGAAGCAGCAACTGCAGTCCCTGCTGGTGTTTGCTGCTGCTCCTGCTGCTGCTTCAACTGCTTGCCAGGCGCTGCCCCTGCCCCGCTGCCTGCTGCTGGCGGCGATGACCGCGCTGGTGTGTGCTGCTGCTGAACCCCACCGCTGCCCCTGGTCAGGCAAGTGTCAACGTGTGAGTTGATGAATGCTGCTCGCACAGACAGGCCACAGATGGGGCATGCCACACAGCCAGGCGGCAGTTGCGCTTGCTTGCCTGGCTGCTGCTGCTGCTGCTGCTGCTCATGTTGCTTGGGCGCTGCGTCAAGCTGCTGCTGCACATCCTGCTCTTTGCCTGCGTGGGAATCAAAACGCAACAGGGGGCAAACCCACATTAGGAAGCACCTAGAGCGTGCATAAGCACAATGTTGTATATTGCCAAATTACGGTCAGTTTGCTTGGCAAAAGCTAGCACAGGACAGCACTATTGAGCAGCGATTGACGGTCGTACAAATGCCACCCTGGCACAGCACAGCCGTTGCAAATGCTATCAGGGCATTGGGCAACATAGCTGTTGATATCTCACGAGTGGCTGCATGGCCGGTGCTTGCCCCAACACCGCACACCCACAAGTCGGCCTACCTGTGCGCTGGCTGCTCCTGGGACGCTTTGCTGGCTGCTGCTGCAGCTCAAAGTCATCACCACTAGCAGCGCCCGGCTCAGCTGCAGCTGCAGCAGCCGCGCATGTGCCTGCAGCAGCTGCCTCAAGCGGGCTGCTTTTCGGTACGGCCTCAGCGGGGCGCCCACCGCTGTTGCTGTCGCTGCGCCCCAGCCTGCGCTTTGCGCCTGATGCTGCTGGCGGCTGACTGCCAGCGCGGCTGTTCCTTGTACGACCCCGCTGCTGCTGCCACTGCTGCTGCTCCTCATCCTCCTCATCTTCCCAGTCTGGATCGTCTACAGCGTCATCACCATCTGCATCATCAGCCGCTGCAGTGCAAGCCTCCCCCGCCGACTCCACACTCATGCATGCATCTTCGTCCTGCGAGTTGGCTTTGCTGTTGCTGCTGATAGTGATGGCATCGCCATCACTGCATGGCTCGCTGCTGTGCCGTAGCCGGCTGCCACTGCCGCGTCCCACCGCCTGGTGTTGTATCTGCTGCCTCCTGCCTGCTGCAGCACTTGCATGTGCGCGCCTTGTGCGGCCAGCCAGCTCATTGTGCTGCTGTGGAGGTGCTGGCTGCTGCTGAACATGCAGCTGCTGCGACAGACTGTGCATGCCGGCAGGCTGCTGCCGCAACTGCTGTAGGTGCTTGTGTGCCTGCAGCAGTAGTTGCCGCACTGACCTCCATGCATTGCTGGCCTCGCGCAGGTATGTCACAGGACGAAGATCGGCCTGGTCGCATCCTGTGCGACATGAAGGGCAGACTGGAGCCTGCCCTTCTTGAATCCTGACATTGAAGGAGTCCCTGATGCAGCGGGAGCAGACTGCAAGCAGCAGGCACCACACAGAACCAGCAGCAGCAGGTAAGGGTTACGAATGTCGAACCTGGGCCACATGGAGATGCAACAGGGGACAGCATCACTGCATGTAAGGATAAAGATGTCAAACTTACAGGAGTGGCCGCACACAAGCGCCACAGGCCCGGTGTAGATGTCCCCACATATCTGGCAACGCAGGCTGCGATCCAGCTGCCGCAACTGCGCAGGGTCCGATGGCCACTCCTCAGGATCGCCATCCATCGCTATTCTTCTGGGTGCAGAGGTGGTGAAGAAGTTGCGCACGCGGGAGCGGGTAACAGCTGGGGTTGTTGATCAATACAACCTTATGGCAGACGTAATGATTGCTTGACAGCAATGGATTTTGCTGGATTAAGCAGCAGGCGTGATGCAACTGTCATATGACACATTTTGAAAATGCACAAGCAGCACGTTCAATTTATTTGGTTTGACAGCACAGCAAAGGCAGCTTTACAAGCAAGATTCTCAGTGCCACAAATATTATTAACATTTCAGATGATGTTGGTGTACATCAAGTGCGATGGGACAGGTCCTGGGGGTCCTTTCAGTCTTGGCGTTACTTCATCCATGCGTGCTCCGCTGTCCAGGCAAATGCAACTTGTTCATGCATACCTTGACACCTGAGTTATTACGCATCTGCGTGCCCCAACATTGAGAAGAAACGCATCTGCATGCAGGTACATGTCTGAATCATCATGATGCCCGTGCTTTGACAGATTTTGCAGATATATACACCATCACCACGATGGCACTGCATGTTGCATTGATCAATGTGGACGTGCTGGTCATGGCAGGCTAGCCAGCGCTGGTAACCACTGCTGCTGCCACCGCAACATGGGCCCATGTGCATGCCAAATCTGCTGCACCAACATATTTAGCATGATCCTTGATACGATTACAATACAAGCGAACCAAAACTGAAAACAACATCGTCGCAAGGCATTGCTGTTGTGAGGTGGCAACTTTCTCGCACACCACGCATGGCCCTGACTTTGGGGCATGACAGGACGCCGTCACATGTCCTGCAAGTGGCTTTAACAGGTCATGGCCGAACGCTCCTAGTCTAACATGCCACCTGCATATGCAAAGCTGCATGCACACAGCTGCGCATGACGATCTGCAGGGGACCCCTTTCAGAAAGGCCCATTGTAATGTGCTTCCATGTGGTCACTGACAGTGGCCGACAGGATGCAGATAACATTTCTGCAGCAGTGCTGCATGTACAGCGCCTGTAGCAAGTGGCAGGTTCAACCGTGTCAATGATAAATGCTTGACACATGTATCTACAGGCCATTCAATGGCTCACCATGCAAGCAGTCCATGCAGCACTAATCAGTGGCAGCAGCAGCTGGCAAGAGCTTATACAACAGCTGAAACATTGATAAGGTACATTCCTGAACTTCAAGATCAATGAAAGCACAATCTGTATGGTTCTGCTACAGGACCGCGCAGCAGCAGTACAACACCACTCTGAACAAGATTGCCTGCCAGATGCTGTAGCTAGCATGTCAAATAACTGCCAAATTGCTGGCCTCAGACATGCAGCTCACCAGCATCAGGACCTCAACAACTGCATAACTTGCCTTTTGACAGGAAAAAGAGTTTGTGGCCAGCATGCAACGCACACTCAGTTCTGTTCTGCTAACCTAAGCAATATTGCAGCCATCACATACTGATGTGTGCTGATTTCCGCAAGCCTCACACATATGCGACGACAGACAGCGGGCATTAGAGAGAGCGGCTGCACCAACCACACATGGTGCGTGGTGTAGGTGACACAGACATGCAGCTGCCACATCTATATACAATACAGTACAGTAGTACAGGACTGAACCTGCCTCTATCACAGATGTTGCCAAAACCCCTTGTAAGCTGTGCATGACAGAAGCAACCGCTGTAATGTAATCGGAACGGCACTGCCTAGTTGGGCTGCTGACGACAGTACTAGGTCTAGCCTGAGCGTGTTTGCTGGTCACCGGGCACAACCTAAGCGCATTAGGAGTAGTCCTGCCAGGACAGCACAATGCACATGCAAAGTTGAGGTGCTGCTTGACACAATGATACCACGGCCACCATTATGTTATAGACACCACGGTGTGCTGGTGCTTAGCTAGGGAGTGCTACAGGGAAGCTCTTGGCCTTTTGACTGCTATACATTGTCATCAAAGCTGTAGCGCGTCATGGCTGCTTGTTGCACACGCAGCATGGCCTTCACCAGCTTCATGACAGCGTCAACATCCACCACCAGGTGGGCATAATGGCTCAAGTTGTTGTTCTGCCTGGTGGCATTAGTGTTGACGTACCTGCAAGCATTTGCAGTTGCCGCATATTTGGTGCATGATGATGCATTTAGCATACTGTTCGTGCCAAATGGCAGGCAATCTGTAGCTGCTGCACCTGCAAGCATGCGCTTCTGGAGCCGTGCATGCAGCTGCAGCCATGCCTGTCGCTGGAGACACAAAGGCATGGCATCTACTAAGGCACCCTGTGCTACACATGGTCACATCCGGCTCAGCACACAGGATGGCATCGCCCTCTCAAGGCACAACCTTTGCAACACGAGCATGCCAGCGATGTAGCAAACAAATCACCGTAATGCAGTGACTGCAGCCTTACCGGCCAAACTCCTTGCCTGTGCGATGTGCTAGTGAGGGATAGAGTGGGCTGTGCTCTGTGCCCTTTGGGAGTATCTCCAGCACTGCTGCTCCGCGAGGCAAAAACACCTGCAGCAGAGTTTCAGCGCAACACATGTCAGTTGGGCCTCTGTTGCAGCTGCTCGTATGGTCTCTGGTACGACGTCATACCGCTGGCAAGACACATCCTGACAGGGACCGCATGAACGTTCACTGCATGTAGTACAGGAGCACAGGCTGAGAAAGAGCTGCAGCGCCCAGCAGCCACTGCAAGCAGCTGACTTTGACTGTTGTTTCTTTGTCCGCTGACCAAGCGACCAGCATTGCTGCGGCAGCAGTCACCTACCAGATTGTCAAAACCAGCACCATGGTACCTGTGACAACAGGCAGCACAGTTGCTGACCATCATACAGAGTAAACCAACAGGCATGCAATCAGTGCACTGGAATGCTGTGCCTGCTACATAATGCACCATGCAGCCTGCGGCTGTGAGAAGCGGCATGGTGCAGGGAGTGCTCTGATTTTTGACACAGGGCTGCAAGAACTGGCCGCTGGACGTTGTTTGCCGTATGACAAAGAATGCAACTGCGGCAGACCCTAGGTATGCAAAGTGCTTCGCAAGTACGGTTGCAACCTGCCAGTACAATGGCAACCTGCTCACCCAAGAAACAGCGAAGTCCTTTCAAGCAGCAGCACGATGTCTTTCATGGCCATTGTGCCTAGCTCTGCCTACAAGCGGCATATTTTCATGGCAGGGCTGGTACTTGCCCCTGACACTGTCGGCAATGCCTGCATGGTCGCATTGTTTGGAAGGCAGCCACACCAACACTGCTAGCGTAGCAGAGTGACATTCACCACATGACATGCAAGCTTTGACTTGTGGTTGCATGGGCTGACCCTCACACAACATTTGGGCAGCCATTGCTGCAAGCTAATGGGTTCATACTGGACTGGGACTGGCTATAGTTGCTTTGGCGCGACCTCACCTGGTGCACATGTACGTCAGGGATGGTACGTAGTGCGGCAAGTAGCTCTGCCTCGTTCAGCAGCATCCTTGATGGCCGGAACCCAGCCCTGCAGGATGGCAGCACAAGCATGATGCGGCTTGACATGAGCGTGCGCTGTGCGTCAATCTTGCTTGTCAAGTGCCATTGGATCAGCAGCCTTCAGAAGGTGACGACATTATGGCAGACTGCCTTGCAGCACTCACATTATAAAACACATGCCACGGTGTGCATGCTGCCACTGAGCACAAGCTTGGCACATGACTGCTTGTGTTACTGCAAGCTCACTCATTCAAAAGCATGTGCCTCACTTCTTTCTGATCTCAGGGTCGCGCGAGGCCAGCACAATGGTGCGGCTGGCTGCCGGCGCAAAGGGGATCCTAGCAGGGAGCCCAAGCCCGTGTTCCCTGATGTTCATCAGCAACTTCATGTGTTGCTCATCTGTGTCGTACAGCATCTCTGCACACAGCATGGAGGGAGTAGAAGATGAAAATGTGTGACGGACGCACTGTGATCAGTGGGCAACATGTAGCACTGCGTTGGACGGCCAGTAGTTGCACGTGGTCAGCCGTGAGTACAGCACCAGCTGCACTTGCTATGGAACACATCGGAGCTAGCAAAGCAGCTGCAGCACCGTTGCTGAGGTATGGTGTGATTGCAGCAGAGCCCACCTGGCGCTTGCCACATGTACAGCACCTTGTCTGTTCCTGCAGGCTTGTACCACTTGGGTGAGTACATGTGAGGCATCAGGATGACGTCTTCAAAGCAGAGCATGTGTCCGACTGCATGCGCAGAGTACCGTGAGAGAATGCAGATCAACAGCGGCCATCACACACATCACACAACTTGCCTGCACATCATTTGGGATGGAGATGCAGTGGCTTGCCTGCAGGCACTTGCAGGACAGGCAACAAACATGCAGCATCCAGCAGCAAACCACATGGACCAGCAACTGCAGCCACAAGCACAGAAAGTGTGCACAGCGGACTTCCAAGCATCTGCATGCATCAGGCAGTGCACAGCAGCCTCACCACGTGGCTCGTATGACTTGAACCCAAGCGACTCCAGAATGGGCCAAAAGTTGTCAGGCCCCCAAGCAGGCTGCCCCATGTCATCTGCATGCCCAGGTACGGCACAACCTCAGCATGGTTCTCACACGGAGCTGAAAGGCTGCCACAACCAGTGGAGTTTGGGGTGGCCATGACCGGCTGCAGTCAACAAGCAACACCTATGCCGCAGGCAGCATCGCAGGAAGATGAGTCGACCCGCATACACTGTACCTGAAGGTAGGCAACACACGAAGAGGCAGATTGGGCATGCCTGCCTCCGCTGACAGCCTGAGGCCGTTGCAACAGCAAGTCCTTTTTTTAAAAGATCGAACACCCGGCTTGATCCTCCTGCAGCCATGCCCACCTGCGTACACCACCCGCACATGGCTCACGTCCACCCCATTATCAGTCAACCAAACCTTTGCCGTCCACAGAGCAGCCAGGTCTGTGAGCATCCTGCAAGCACGCACAGGCGCAGAAGCAACTGTCAGCAACATGGCATTACACTGGCCGACCAAGCTACCCATTACCGTGCTGCTGTGAATCTGGCTCTATACTGCTTCGCTTACAAGGTGAAGGAGGTGCAGCCGTTGCTGCACATGTGATTGGGCACTTGCAGGACAGCGGGGCATGCACGGCTAGCCATGCCGCAGAGTTGCCGCACAGCACTGACGTTTTGCCATTTTTGTAAATATCCCCAAAGTCCCGCTGCTGACACACTAAGTTCCTTGCTGCAGCACGTGGTCATAGGGAATGACTTGCAGGGTTGTGCTCATCAGCCATGGCTGGCACAACACATCTCCTGCAAGCAATTGCAAGGCAGCTGCCACTGCAGCAAGTTGTGATATGCTTCATGCTAGTGCAGATCTGTTGCTGGCTGGCAATCCACAAGCTTTTGATTGCTCCATGGATGCTATCATCATATTATCACCCATTCAAGCCATAGCATGCAGGACCCTTTGCCCGACACTCATGCAATGTGTTGTCAACTGCTGTGCCTGACCTGTGGCCAAAGTGCTGCAGTGGAGCACCGCGTGCTATTGCAACTGAAAGTCCTTGGTACATGTGGCTGCATATTGGCTGTTCTCGCCGCCAAGCATTATCATCTGTTTGCTGGAACTGCAGGAGTGAACTACCGTATGCTAATGGCCATCGTATGGGCTGCCGCTGTGCTTGGCCTTGCCGACAGCGCAGGTGATCCACAATGTTAATTTTTGTATCTAGCCGGGCTTGGGTGAGCAGCACTGCTTGTATCTCTCTGCTGATGGTTGGCATGCTGGCCTTCAGCAGCAACAGGGTCGGCAACCGCAGAACATGGCAGCAAAGCAGCATGAGCATGCGATGAAGAGAGAAGCAGCATGTTCCACGAACTATTGCCACGCACCGCACCTCTAGTGGCAACAGTTCATCGTAGCAGGTCTTGAGAGGCATTGACAGAAGGCCACGGGCCATGGCTGTGCTGCTGCTGTGCAAAACACGCGAACCAGCTGCTGCAGCAGAGGGCTGCCATGGTGCCAGGGCAAGGGCAGCTGCTAGCAGCAGATTTTGCAGCTGTATAAATCTCATTTATTGTCTGGACGAACGAGCAAAGTGATAGCAGCACACTACGTGACGATTGGCAGCAAAGGAGTCCGACTTGTCGCTGCTTTCGAATCAATCAATCGCCCATTTAGTGTCATAAGGCAAGAAAAGTTGGGATCGTAATGTGCAGACGGTGATCATATTGCAGCACAGGCTGCGAGGTAGCGAATGCGAACCTTGGCCACGTAAACCCTAATTGCGTGTGACAGTTGGATGTTTGAATGGTTGGGTAGTTTAGTGGTAAAACACCAGCATGGTATGCTGGAGACCCGGGTTCAAATCCCGGTCCAATCGCCCGTGGCTGGGCTAAAAAAGCAACTGGAATTGACGGATTTGTGCGGGTGGTTTCGATCGCCCAAACAATGCAGAAGAAACTGGGTACAATTACAAGAAACCCTCATGAGCGGAACAACGGCTCGCTGGGCAAGTGCCTGAGGCAGGTTCAGTCCTGTACTACTGTATTTTTTTGTATTGAATCAGCCAGTTTAACAGAGAGAGCAGGAAACCCACACCCACAGCTGCAAATCAGAAGCAAGGCAAGGGCGTGACGAAAAAGCACGCCTAGCTTGCTAACCGCACTCCTTTCCAACAACCTTTCCTGGACGCAGAAGGGTTGGTGCCCCTGAAGCTCCTGGATCTGGACAGCTGCTTTCTACATGTCATCAGTGGCGCCAGCATCGTTTACAGTGGGTGGTCCGCGTTGCATGCATGAGCAGCAGCAGTCATTGGCTTTCATGCGGGGGGTTGGGTGGGCTGCCAGTGTACTGCATGCTAGTGCAGTGTCCTCTCACAACCTATGAATGGAAGTTCTCACCAAGAACTGGCAGCTGAGCCTGAGCGCCTTTGCTTCACAGCATAGCCTTTGAAGCATGCCGCCGTGCCTGCGACCGCCCTCAAACTCAGCGACCCCTAAATATGCAAACCAGGACCACAAGGTGCAAATTCATTCATAGACCGCTGTTCGTTGTTGTGGAAGCTATGTCAGCTGCTGCGCGCCCGTGGCTCAGCCTGCTTGGCTGGTGGCTGGTCAGTGGGTCATGACCACGCAATACTGTACAATGGCCGAGCACATGGAAGCCCATAGGCCGTTAGCAGCCACCCAAGTAATCAGGAACTCAAGTGGTTATACAATCTGTGTTTAAGTAGCGGGTTCATGCCAACTGTCAAATGAGTACCTAGTCATTGCTGCTTGCTGAGTGTTCAGGATTGACTGCACCAGCTGCACCACCCCAGCAACCTTGACCTGCAGTGCAGAGCGCCACACAGCAGGACACGCATGCAGGACGCTCAGGTACATGGACACCTGATCGCGCACGATGCCATGAAGCGGGGGTAACCAAAAACACACAGCACACCATGCTCTGGTGGGGCCGACAGCTCAGGGGCTGCGAACATGTGAGCAAAACCTCAGTAGTTGATGGCATATACCCTATGGCAACCGTGCCCTGGATGCGTGTGCAGCCATGTACAAGAAAAATTCTGCTCATGTCCTGAGATGCACAGTAGTACACTTGAACTTACTTGTAAGTCTGCGTGCTGACTGACACAGTGATCCCCAAGCGCCTTCTCTGCTTGCTGCCAGCGACACTGCTGAAGCGAGGGGTCATCGTTCACGTATCTGGCAAACTCCTTGCCGGTTCTAGAGGCCAGTGAAGGGTACAACGGGCTGTGATGACTGCCCAGCGGCAAAATCTCAAGGATGTATGCTCCCCGTGGCAGGAAGATCAGGTTTTCAAAGCCAGCTCCTGCAACAGCAGGTGAATTGATACGTCGGGACCTGATCATGGCAATTGATCAGATGATCATCGCTTACTTCGCTGTGCACAGCCCATCTGCTCATGAGCAACACAGACTTCTGCCAAGCCCACAGCATCAGGCTGCTGGGCAGCAAGGCTTACGCAGCAGGCTGCAGCACTGCAGACGGCATGCTCACCAAGGTGCCCAATGAGAAGTGCAGTCTGGTCGAGCAGCTTGACGACTTGTTCGATTGGCGTAGCACTCAGGTCCACCTGCGATGCATGCCATTGACTACCGACCATTTGGCATGTGTATGCGCGGCGCATGCGCAGCGCGCCGATGTAACGAGTCCATACCAGCGACCTCTGTCGCATGCTGCATCAACATGCTGCTCGCGCACGGGCTGGAACATGCAGATGTTCAAACACAGCCACACACGCCAGATGACACTCACACTACTCAGCGCACCTGCTTCACGGTGATGTCTGGCAGCGCAGATAGCGCCTTGAAGAGCTCATCTTGATATGTCAAGGCACGGGACATGCGGCGGCCGCCCCTGCAGGAACACCGTCACCAGGGTTGAAGGTGGAGCTGCCCTCAGAGCAGCACATCGTGGGTCCAGGCGGAGCCAACAGTGAGCAGAAAAAAAATTTCTTTCGGCTCAAAGCATACGTCATTGTGCTCAGCAGCACTCTCGAAGCATGGCCATACAAGCAATTCATTGAACAATTCCTCTGGCTATATGCACCGTGAAGCTGCAACAGCGCACGGGTGTGAAGGCAGAACAGCTGCAAGTCCAACATATAGTTCGTTGCAACTCACAAACGCCATCTCCTGGTGGTTGCATTGCTTGATGCCAGCACAATGGTCCTATTGGCGGCACTTGCAAAAGGCAGTGAGCGGCTGAGGCCCATGGCTGCCCTGATCTCGCCCACCATGCGCAAGTGGAACGGATCAGCATCATACAGCTGCTCAGGTGCCAACCACATGTTGACAGGTCTGCCGGATTCAGTTATCCTGCAGGACAAGTGAATCCAGTGTGCCAGTGCACATCACAGCAGCATAATCTATCATTTTTGCATATCTTGGCAGGGTATGGGGCTGCTGTCTGGCTGACTACAAATCTGTGCGACATGCATTTGATTCAGAATAACTTGACACGCAATGCGTGAGCAGCTGGGGACTGCGCTCTGCTGCCGCTGAATGATGCATTGCATGTCGTGCATCTTAAAGCACACTGTGAACGAAATCCCCTCCCCCCTTCCCCCAGCGCACTCTCAGAAGCATGCACACATGTTTGGCAACCACGGTTTTGAACAAGCCTGTTGTCTTTACCACTTGGGGTAGAACGTAATTGGCATCAGGATGACCCGGTTGAAGCACACCACGGAGTTGGGCTGGCCTGCAGTGGAGCATGCAGATTCCCACTCAAGTTGAGAAGCAGCTGCATGGTCGCACCCTCTCATTTCATTGAAGATGAGCTGCAGCCTCCTGTCAGAGTATTATAGTAATTATTGGCTGCCTGCAGGCAGATGCTGCTGCAGCAGCTGCAGTATAGCTGCGGGTGTTGTGGTTTGATCCGCGTTGGGGAGTCTCACTCATGAGCAGGCGCATGTTGTAAATGAGTTTCCTGCTCAGCAACGCAGCTTGCTTGCCAGCCTTGCCTTGTGCTCTGTAGGAAGCGTAGCCCAGGGTCTCCAGGATAGGCTTGAAGTTGTCTGCTCCATGCGCAGGCTGCCCGAGTCCGTCTAGAAAGAACACGCCAATCCTACTGACCTCCACGCCATGCTCTTGCAGGAAAGTCTTCAAGGCAAACAAAGCAGGGTAATCTGCCATCATCCTGGTGGAAATTCTGGTCAGCGGTGCTGCACGCACTATGCCCACTGACAACCCTGACACAGTGGTGCTGCAGCTGTTGCGTGCTGCTTGCAGAGCAGCGCTGCTTGCAGGAAGCAGGCTGACGCGGTCGCCTCGGTGTGGAACGGGCCAACCATGCGAAGATCGGTGGTGTACACTGTCGCCGCAGCGCAGGTGCATCACCTGCAAGATCAGATTCCAACAATTCGCAGCAGGATCACGCACCGCAGCAATTTCAGCAAACAATTGTGGCTGCTGTTGCTGCCCACAGCTGCTGCCAGCAGCTGGCCTACATTGATTCCAGCACATGATGCGCCGTACATAAAGCAGGGAGGTAGAGCACTAATGTAAAGCTCACGCTACACCACGGCATACAAACAGCCGCTGGACGCTGTTCTGGTGCTATAGCACATGTGAATAGTGTCTTGCAGCATATGAAACAAAGCAGCAAGTGCATGCAGCACGCAGAGTCCACCTCACCGTGTTATTCTGTACACTGATAATAGCATCTGTCAGCATTAAAGGCCTTATTTCACCTGAAAGCATACACAGTTGTGAGTTGAGCAACCTGCGCAGCCCTCGGCTGGGCACTTACATACCAAGACCACATCGCTACTGCAGCTACAGAACTTGTCAGGGACTGCACGGTCTGCTGCACCGCCAGGATGTCATCGTAGCAACTTTTAAACGGTAGCATTGGCTGTTGCTTTTGCAAGGAGTAGCCTAGCTGGTAAGGCCTTGCAGCTGATGTTTGAAGCAGGCAAGCAGCGAGAAGACCGCGCAGCAGCAGCGGCAGCCATGCGGGTCCGCTCCCGACGCACGACATTGCAGACGTCCGACTAGTATGTGTTTCTCCTCTCTACAGAAGATCAGCACTTAGATGGCAGAGCGTCGGCAGCTGAGCGAACCTCGTTGCGATTCAATTGTGTGACCTCTTCTAGTCAAATCCGATACTCATATGTGTTGGGAACGGCGACCTCTTTAAACGCCAGAACATCGTGTGATCTGCCTTACACACCGACAGGTCCGTGGTTTAGGCTCTAGGGTTGTTTGAAGTAGACAGCTCAACATCAGCCCAGCGCAAGGAATTATGCACGCATGGCAGTCACGCACATTTAGGCAGCATTCAAAAGCTGGGAGGACCACGTATGTCACTGATCACACAGATGTGATGGGTGAGGGCCCTGTCTGTTCCTGGCTGTCAACTGGCGTTGAACACTGGAGCACATACACCAACATAAATTGTTACCATTTCACAAGCTAGGATGCAGGATACATTGTCACAGTGGTCGGAACAGCTGCGTCACCAACACCATGATACGATAAAAAGTGGCCAGGAACAAGGACGACACACAAATTTCAACTCCTGCGTGGCACACTGCCAATTCAATGCGAAGTACCTTTCATCATCATCATATTACCCATTCAAGCCATAGCATCAGCGCCATCGGCCCCGCGCCCCACCGGGGCGGAAAGAGGAGGGAGCACTGCTCCAGAATGTTTGCATGCATTGCGCACATCCCAAGACTTGACAAGAAAAGCAGCAATACACGGTGACACCATCAGACATCTTCCAGAACTGCCCCAAATATCATCAGATACAAAACGCAACACCTTGATTGACGAATCAGCCATGGACAAAACGCTGCGCAACTTTTCAGCGCAACCAGGCAGGGATCTGATCTCAGCAAACATATCATCCCTCTGAGCAGAAGTAGCAGGGCAATCAAACATGAAGTGTGACAAAGACTCAACTTCTGCACCACAACAAGGACATCCTGAAGTGGAGTTAGCTCTGCGACCGCCAAACTGACTAGTACGCTCATGTACACACAGACAACCCATACGAACACGCAACAGCAATTCGATACCACGTGGAATTGCCACTGAACGCAAGTACGGCCTAGGCCTCCTGAAGTACCTTTGTCGTTCAGAAGCGATGCAACGACTGCAGCAGCGATGCAACAACTGTAGCATGTGCTGCCCATGCAACGGTGTACGAAGAGGGTCCTGTCAGTACTAGAACTAGTTCCAGACAGAGCAAATGTGATGGTAAGCCACCACACTGGCAACGGTGGCAGTTGGCATGCCCTGCGCAAGGCTCCAGTAGATGCAATGATTTCAATGCAATGAGCGTAGAATCAATAATAATATGATCAACTTGTCAGAGAATGTGACAGACGTTGAGTCACTGCAAAGCACACAGCATTGACATGACGTGCCGATACTCCTTCTGCAACCCTGCATGGTGCTTACGCTCTTCCAAAGAAAGCCATGCATTGGTTGAAGCAGTCAACAGCACAGATGACTGACTTCACAAAGCTGTGCTTCAGCATGGCACAGTATCCACATCGCACCAGGTACCAGTTGCCTAGCTCGGGGCAGCAGCCAATGGCAGGGACGGTCACCCGCGCCACAGCATTTTTGCTCCCATCACGGGTGGCTGAAACACTGAGGATGACACAGCCACAGAGGTTCTGGCCCAAGAGTAAGCAAGTATGTACGCTGCAGAAAGGTTGTGACAGCCGGCAGAACGCCTGCCCACGCTGCATACAGCTGCCAGGTAGTACCATGAACCTGAGCATGAAGCGCACACGTCTGGTGCATGCAACGCTCATGCCTACTGCTAGCATGCAACATGCCTGCACACAGGTGCAAGCCGCATGGATACGCAGATACTGCAAGGAAGGTGCACTGCTGATCGCTGCCAGGGATGATGAAGTGAATCTGGCCGGCTGCTTGCTGTGCAGGCTTACACTGCTGCTGTAGCCTTTGCATACGCCTGTGTCAGCTCTTCGCTGACCTGCCACAGCTTGGCTGCTGTTGCAGTGTCATAAGACGCTGGTGTGCTTGCCACAGGCTTGCAGTTGTCGTAGTACTTGCCGCTGATGCCCTCCACATCTGGCGAGCTGCAGAGGTGGATGTTGGTCAAGGCGCCCTGCAGTAAGAGCATTTCCACGAGAACAGACAGCAAGTCAGCGCAGCTAGTGCAAGGACATGTGCCGAGGCACACCGCAGTAAGGGCCAACACACCCCAACAGAAAGCAAGTCAGCAAAGCGTAGTGTCGGCAGATATGATATTCACGGGTCAGCACCCATACTGCATGGTAGCTGCACAGTTGGCTAGGCCTGTCAGCTGCCTCGGTGACGTTCTGCAGTACCCCTGCACTGCCACCTCCACCATGCACCCGCTACAACTTTTCCTGCAAACTCCTGCCCACTTTCAGCCACCCCGCCTGCATCCTGCAAGCACGCTGCGAGCTGCAGCGTTCAGCACCTCAGCGCCTCACCTGCTCTGGGCTGAGCGTGAAGGGCGTGGCGAGGGCTGTGAGCAGCTTGCTGGTGAGGGCGTTGGGGTCGGTCATGAGGTAGCGGCTCAACTCCGTACGCACCACCCCGGGGTGCAGGCAGTTGGCCGTGATGTTGGTGCTGGGCTGCAACTTCCTGGCCAGCTCATAGGTGAACATGATGTTGGCCAGCTTGGACTGGCCTGCAGCACCACCGCACACCGGCTGCTTGGCGTGGCAGTCATGCTGCTGCAGTGTCACCGCACCGGCGTTGCAGCCTCGCGACAAACGGCAGTGCGCATTGCGCCACAAGTAAGCATGCAAAGCAAGTGTCCTGCAAGCAACTTTGCTGCAGAGGCTTGCAGTGTATCGCTGCCTGTTGTATGCTGTGCAAGCTGTCTGCCTTGGGCTCACCGTATGCCCTCCACCTGTCGTAGTCATTGCGGCTCTGCAGGTCATCAAAGTTCATCTTGCCAAACATGTGGGCAGTAGACGCCACATTCACGATACGCACAGGACTGCAGCAGCCCAGCAAACAAGCAAGAGGCATCAGTGCTGCAATGAGCGCTATCCTTGCAGCACAGCCGCATGCGATAGCTGTGTTCAGCTTGCTAAACATCACAGAACTGTCTAGTGCTGCACACTTTGACCATGCTGCTGGTTATATTTTGGAGAAGCGCTGTGAAGCATGCCCAAACCTGAGGGTTCCTCTACTTGGTGCCACAAGGTGCCCTGCGCTGCTAACATCAGCAATTGCTGCAGCCTACTTTGGGTTCTCTCTGAGCAGCGGCAGCAGCGTTGTGGTCCACAGGAAGTGGCCCAGGTGGTTGACACCAAGCTGGTACTCATACCCCTGCGCAGTCTCCATGCGTGGGCACGCCATCACGCCTGCAAGAGGTGCACACACAACACACACGCGGTGTATGCTGCGCGGCAAGAAATCTGCCATCAGCTCAGCAGCTCTGTTGCAACTGCCTGCTGCTGTGCCAGTGCTGCAGTGGACTGCCCGGGTAGTAAAAGTGCCAGGGCCTGATGCCATCTTTTGATCAGCAAAGTGTGCCGCTGGCGAGCACCAGCTAACAGTCCAGAAACCAAACCCAGACAGCTACATACTCTCTGGTTATCTTCTGCCACCGATGCCTGAAATGTGTACAACAGTTCAAAGTTGCCGTACCTGCATTGTTCAGCAGCACATCAATTTGCTTGCCGCCGTCCATCCACTTGTTTGCGGCATCCCTCACGCTGGCCAGGTCAGCCAGGTCGAGCAGAAGGTAGTCGACTGGGGCGCCTGGCTGCTGCTGCTGCAGCCGCTGCACCGCAGTCGATGCCCTGGCGGCATCTCTGCAGACGAGTGTGACGCCGTAACCTTCGGCAAGCAGCGCCTTTGCTGTCTCATACCCAATGCCTGCGTATGCCAATAGTTCATGACAGCAGGAATGGTGAGCTGCCTTCGACTCTATTATTGCAGCAATAGTAATTGATGTAATCCGTCAAAGAAGCTCTGCAGTACTGCACCCTGTGAATAGACGGCTTGCTGGCAAGAAGGATGCATTTCAGAATGTGTGGTGGCAGGGTGCTGGTCATGGCAACAGCAGCAGCAGGTGGCAGCAGCAGCAGCAGCAGCAGCATATGCTACAACAACAGCTCGCGCGAAGCTCACCTGTGTTGCCCCCAGTAATCATCACGGTTCTGCCTGCTGATGCCATGATTGTCGCAGAGCGCCTGCTGGCCACTATGGCCCGAGTTGCCACAGGCAGAGAAGTGGATTGCAGCATGTTGCAGGGGTAGCGGGCAGCCGCGTAAAGCAAAGCATACGTAAAATAAGCAGTTTAAGACGCACGCAAGCGTCTCATTCGGCAAAATACCTGGATGTAATGACACTGTTCTTTTACTCCAGCAGGGTAGCGTCGTTTTTGGACCATCGAAAGTGATCGCTGCTCAGTATCAAAGGTTGACATCCAGGTTTTTTTTGGTTTAATGCAGACCCCCTTTGCTTCAACATTTTTGATCAACCTTGTGGGCGCGCAATGGAACAAACAGGCTTACCCGTGAATGTTACTGAAGCAGCGCTGCAGAAGCCTGTTGATGAGGTTACAAGGCCTCACAGTCCGGATGTGGGCGGCAAGGTCGCCCTTGATCAGTCCTGCAGCCATCAGCAGCTAGAGGATAAGCAGCAGCAACACCTTGTTGAAGGGGGAGCTCAGCAGCAGGCTGACAACCGTCAGCAACCCATTAATCAAGCATGCCACACAACGACAGCGCCGTTGTACGCCGAACAGCTGCGCAGCAGATGCACAGCAATGGAGCCTGCAGCAGCAGCAGCAGCAGCAGCAGCAGTGGCGCCGCTGCCACCGCTCCCAAGAGATGCCTGCCTGGCATGGGTTGAAGCAGCAAAGGAGGGCGACATACGCGAGCTGCACCAGCTGCTGCATCAGCACCCTTGCCTGCTGAACTACCAGCCACCCAGCGGCCTGCAGTGCACTGCCCTGCACTGGGCAGCAGCGCGCGGGCACACAGATGCACTGCAAGGGCTCCTGCTGTGGGGTGAGCGCACTGCCGTACATGAACAGCCCTGTCCACGCAAACGGGCGGCAAGCAGCATACATGCTTTGACCTTGACATCACAGCTACAGTGAGTCAGCATGGACTGCGCTTGGTGCGTACGTGGCCATTGCCTGCATGGCTCAGCGTGCCAGCCGCAGCATGGGCAGCACCGGCGTCCACAGCATGCTTAGTCACCAGAGCAAGCCTACTCGCTATGGATACTAGGGCCATCCAACTACCTGCCGACCCCTCCCTGCCTGTGCTGAAACCACAGGTGCGGATCCCTGCGTCCTCACATGCACTGGCAGCACGCCCCTGCACTCAGCAGCAGCTGGCAACCGCCTGGAGTGCGCGGAGCTGCTGCTGCGGGTGCCTGCAGTGCTGCAGCAGCTGGACTGGGCCAATGACGACGGCCTCACCCCAGCAGCCCTGGCACTGAAACACGGCCACAAGCTCATGCAGGGGATGCTGCTGCAGGCAGCCGAAGCAGCAGCAGCTGGCAGGCCCGTCAGCAGCCATGCAGCGCTGGCCAGCCAGGTGACAGACGGTGCGGCACATGCGCCAGCAGCAGTGCCGGTATCTGGCGCAGCAGCAGTGGCTGGAGGTGGCACAAGCAGGAGCATGCAAGCAGCGCTCACGCAGCAACAGCGGCAGCAGCCGGGGCTGCAAGGGTGGCGGCCTGGGTTCCTGCTGTCTGATGCTGCCAGGCGGCAACAGGTACTGAGCAGCTCAGAGGAGGAGGAGGAGGGTGCAAGCCAAGGCAGTGGCAGCAGCAGCCCTAGGTGCAGGAGCAGCGAGGGTGCAGCACTGCCCGTCAGCGTTGCAGGTGACAGCAGTCCCATGGTCGCGCAGCAGGCAATTGCTGCTGCAGATGAGGGGCAGCTTCCGCTGCAGCAGAATCTGGGTGCTGCAGCAGGCGATGCTGCAGCTGCAGGCAGCAGCAATGGCAGCAGACAACAACAAGCTAGCATGGGCAGCAGCAGCATTGCTGCTGGCGCTGCTGCAGGTGTCGACAGGCAGCTGGGCAGGTCTTGGCTTGATGCAGCCAGGGCTGGAGACCTCCGGCTCCTGCAAGCAATGGCCGCAACATACCCGCAGCTGCTGGCCTACTGTGGCTTAGGCACCAGCTACGCACTCATAGGCAACAGCGTGAGTGTATGATGTGGTGTGCGATGTGTGTGCTGAGCTGGATTGCACCTGGTTGCAGTGCTAAGTGCCCGGCCTGAGCCAAGCACAGCACACCATTGCCACAGAGGGCACTCCACCACTGGTCTTGTGAGGTTCTGACACCACCCACCTGTGCCGCTGCCCATGCAGGCACTGCACTGGTGCGCTGCCAAAGGCCATATGCACTGCTTGGAGTGGCTGCTGCAGCAAGGGGCCGCGCGAGTGTCCACCCTTCGGAACCAGGCCGATGCAACAGCGCTGCACACGGCAGCAGAGCATGGGCAGGCTGCGTGTGCACGGCTGCTGGTGCTGCGTGGTGGTGCAGATGTGCAGCAGCTGGATGGCCTCGGGCAGTCTGCAGTGCAGGCTGCTGCAGGAGTGGGGCACCAGGTCCTGGCGCAGCAGCTGATGCTGTGGGAGCTGGTGCTGCAGATGGCTGGCACTGACAGGTAGGCTGAAGGCAGCGCTGCTACCAGTGCGTGTTTGCTGTCAGTCAAGGTCGACATGCTGGTGGCATCTTAGCATGGTGCGCCCCTGGGTTGCTCTGGGCGGCATCATGGCTGATGCGTTGCACTGAATGCTTTGTCATGGAGTACTATTTTTCTGCACCTCTCTGATAATACCCCCGCTACACTGTACTGCTGTGCACTCAGGTCCAGCTGGCCTGTTGGCTCCATGCAGCAGGTGTTGAGGTTGGCGGGGAGGGCAAGTAATGTGGCGGCGTGTGTTGAGCGACATGAGCTGCAAGCAGCAGCACTAGCCGTGGTGCGCAAGACAATGCAGGGCACAGAGGCCTAGCTGGCGCATGCGCCTGTCAGGCCTAGACTGGGGTTCAAAGGTCCAGGCTTGTCACGAACGTATCCCTGCAACAAGAACTCGAATGCCTCCCGCGTGTTGCTCTGGCTTTGATGGTTGACTCGTTTAATAGTCTGGGGTGCTGAGTAACGTGAAGAGCGCAGGCGGCCTGGTGGCTTTCAATTCCCACAAACCCTTTCGGTGCCCGGTGTCTGCTTTTGCTGCTCACACAGAAACCTTCGAGACTATCAGAACTTCAAGCTCCTCTAATCTGTATAGGCCGTGACAGCAGTGCTGCACTGCCGCAGCAGACACAGCACCTGTAGCTGCCATATCAAAAGCTCGGAGGCCAGGTTCCTCGCGGTGCCATCACAAAACTGAACTAAAATAGCTCCAACTAAGGGCGGCGTCAGCAGCAACAGCAGGGGTGCTGCTGCCACTGCTAGCAGCAGCAGCAGCAGCAGCAGGTAGCAGCGGCACGGACAGCAGCCGCAGCAGCCTGCAGTGATGAAGGTCAAGGTCCTCAACCGCAACGAGGAGGAGTTCACACGCGAACGTGCACAGGATTTGAAGAAGGTGCACCGCAACTATGAGCCCACCCTGCACCAGTTCCAGCGCGCACACGAGTACACGCGTGCGCTCAACGCAGCCAAACTGCAGAAGGTGTTTGCCAAGCCATTCATAGCAGCGCTCACACACAGCGACGGCATCACCTGCCTGGCCAGGAACCCGCGCATACTCAACAGCTTGCTGGCAGGCTCAGCAGATGGGGACATACGCATCTGGGACATCCCGCTGCAGCGCACGCTGCGCCGACTCAAAGGGCACACGGGGGCAGTCAGGGGCATCACCTTCGCACCAGATGGCGAGACATGCGTCTCTTGTAGCACAGACTGCTCGGTGAGTGAGGAAGAAAGTTGACAGGATGCGCAGAATGTGCGGCGTAGACAAGCAGCAGCTGCATGGCGCGCACATCCCAGCCGACTTGACAGGATTCCAGTCCTGACTCCCTGCAGCGCAGTGGAACATACAACAGTCGCAGCACTTGTGCATGCATACATGCAGAGCCCTGCTGCATGGCGTGCACTGTTTCACATCACACCAAGTTAGCAACGCACAAAGTTTCACGTACACCATCCCCCAGCGGTTACCAGCGCGGTCAAGGTGGTGTGTCCATGCATGCGCCGCAGGTCCGGCTGTGGAAGGTGCCCTTTGCCCCTCTGGAGCCCGGCCCGGTGGAGGCAGAGGAGGCGGCCGTGTTTGAGTTCCAGGGCCGCAACGCCTTCAGGGCCATCGACCACCACTGGCGGGACACCCTGTTTGCAACGGCAGGTGCTGCCGTCGAGGTGTGGAGCCACGAGCGCTCCGAGCCGGTCAACACCTTCAGCTGGGGCGCCGACTCTGTGCTGTCGGTCAAGTTTAACCCGGTGAGGGACACGCCCGGCAGCAGCGCGCAGCAGCAGGGCGCAGCAGCAGGGCGCAGCGTCAGCCGGTGCTGCTGAGGTCCAGCGGCGTGGACGCCGGTGTGCCTGGCAGCTGCTTTGTGCCTAGGCAGGAGGAGGCCCCAGCAGCATACTTCGAGCAGCTGAGCCTGGTGTTGTCACGTGTGGAGCTGCAGGCACCCAGGCTGCACTAGTGCTGTGCAAGCAGATGGGCGTTTGCTGGACAGACGGTTCATCAGTCTGCAACATACAAGGGTGTGTTTGCATGCAGCAGCAGTTGGCAGCATGTGAGCACATGCTTGGTGTGGCTGTGCAGAAACAAACAGGATCTTCATCCCCTGCACTGCCAGTTGCCAGCACTGCCATTTCAACAGTCCACAGCAATTGACAGCAATGACGCCCAGCTGCGCAACTCCTGCAGCCTGCCTGCCTGCCCTGCCTGTGCACAGGCCGAGTCAGATGTGTTTGCCAGCACGGGTGGCGACCGCAGCATAGCGCTGTACGACTTGCGCAGCGCGCGCCCCATCCGCAAGCTGGTGATGCAGACGCGCAGCAATGCAGTAGCATGGAACCCCATGGAGGCGTTCAACTTCACGGCAGCCAGCGAAGACTGCAACCTGTACACCTACGACATGCGCAAGCTGCAGAGCGCAGCATGCGTGCACAAAGTGGGTGCAGGCGTGCGGGTTTGTCTGTGATGTGTTGTGCTGGTGCCGGGTGTAGGCTGCAAAGCGCAATAAGCCTATTACAGAGGTCGGTGGCCGGAGACTGCATGCACAGGCAGGGGCATGGTGCTTGCAGGACAGGCCGAGGCTGGCTCTAGGCCTGGATTAGGTGGTGTCTGGTAGCGCAGCATCAGAGAGTTTTGCGGGATCTGCTTGCAGTTGACGGGTCAGCGGCTGCAGACGACGACGGTGCCTCACAACACGGCATTGCTGGCGTGTGTGTGTGCGGGCGTCTGGTTGTGCTGCTTGCACCTGGCTGACTGTGCATGTCTCTTTTCCTGCAGGACTTTGTGTCTGCTGTCATGGACGTCGACTACTCTCCCACTGGCCGGGAGTTTGTTGCTGGCGGTTACGACCGCAGCGTGCGCATCTTCAACTTCAACGCAGGACACAGCAGAGAGGTGAGGCTTCTCCACAAGTTTATCCACAAGACTGGCTTCTCCACAAGACTGGCGCAAACCCCGGATGGGCGAGGGGTTGTCAGCATCGTATGCACTGCACCTGCCAGCATGTGCTGTGGCAGAAGCGGCACTTGCCTCGCTGCCATCTGCAGGCTGTGGGCAGAGGCAGGCTGTGAGGTGCGGCTGTGCTGCCTCGGCTGCTCACGCCGCTGCCTGGGATGACGCCTCTGGCAGCACTTGCACCCGCTGCACACACCACAACACCTGCAACACTGGAGACTGACACTGCAACCCGGCACGCGGCTGCCGCTGGTGCTTGTGCTGCCACACACTGGCCACCATGTACTGGCCATGCGTCACCTACCCTTGCCGTGGTGTCTGCTTGTTGATGCAGGTGTACCACACCAAGCGCATGCAGCGCGTGTTCTGTGTGGGCTTCAGCGGTGACGGCAGCTACGTGTTCAGCGGCTCCGATGACATGAACGTGCGCGTGTGGAAGGCGGACGCCAGCGAGCAGCTGGGGGTGACGCTGCCACGCGAGAAGCACAAGGCAGCATATAACAAGGCGCTCATCAACAGGTGCGGCCGACAGACGCAGCAGCTGGTGGCGGCGGTGCGGCAGCGCGCTCCTGGCTGGCTGATGCGCACCTGCAGGTCTGCTGCGGTGCTGTTGGCTGACCAGCCTGGCATGTGCTGGTGTGCTGGGTGGCTGCAAGGGCACCCTCGGGGTGTCCTGCAGGGTTGGCTGGCTTGCTGGCTGATGGTGCTGCCAGTGCTGCCGCTGCTCACAGCATGGCGCCCTGCCTGTGTCGTGTGTGCCTTCTGTGCTGCCCGGCAGGTACAAGCACATGCCCGAGGTCAAGCGCATTGTGCGGCACAGGCACGTGCCTGTCGCCATCCACAAGGTGCGCGTTTGGGAGGCAGCCACTTCATACATGGATAGAGCTGGAGTGTTTAGCTGTGAGAGGACACGGCACTAGCATGCATGTGTACGGTGGCAACGTGTGTCACTGTACGTTGTGCATGCACTGCTCAGCACTGCAAGGCACCATGGTGTCATACCAGCCAGGCGTAACGCAGCTTGCAGCTGCACACTGGCCGCAGCAGGGTGCTGCTGCGCTGCCGCGTGTTGCCGTGCCGTGCTGCTGGCTGCGGCTCACCCCTGGCTTGCGCCTGCCCTTCCCCGCCGCGTTGACTGCGCAGGCCTCCAAGATGCGGCGCATCGTGCAGGACTCGGACAAGCGCAAGCTGCAGCGCCGCATCCAGCACAGCGCGCCGGGCTCCATCACAGTCAAGCCGGAGCGCAAGAAGAAGGTCGTGGCGGAGCTGGAGTGACGGGCCGTGCAGCCGTTTTTATTTATTTGGGTTTTGCTTATCTCACCGGTGCAGTGACGGCTGGGGGTGGACGTGCAGAGCCTTGCACGCGCGTGCCGATAGGCCCGCTGCATTGCACACTGTTGGGCCGCTCCCCTTGGATGTCGACCAGTGTGCGCGCGCTCATGGCATACATAATACCATCAACCAGTGGTGTTGTGCGCCTGGCCCGTTGGGTGTGTGCTGTGGCCATCTTAAAGCAGCAATGTGATTTGCACACATCGCCTGCCAGGCGGCTCAGCGGCTGCAGCTGTGCAGTCAAGGGGTCCACACTGCCACATGCTCGCCATGCCTCGCGTGGCAGCCAGCGCTGACTGGACACAGCCTCCCTGCTCTTTGCGCAAGGGAGCAGCATCATGCACACATGATGTTGTGAGACTGTGTGTTTGTGTTCAAATGCAGCACAGCGCAGGGTGTCCAGGTGTTGGAAGGGTGAGTAATGCTGCTTGCACCATGTTGCAGCAAACTTTGTGTGCTACATTGCATGTCCTTTCACATTGCATGGACAGCAGAGTTGCAGTGCGACAGCTGATGGTGAGCTCGTGGCGGCTGAGCAAGATTGCACTCAAGTGGACACCTGAAGGCCGAAGACAGCCGTCGAAGCAGAGCTTGCACCTGTGCATGGAAGGCTGTCTGGCTCTAGTTGAGTACAGCTGCAATGCTGCCTTACCCCGGCCATGCTATCTACAGTGTCACCACACTATGTTCTGCATGTTATGCCGTGACCGCAGTCATGCCATCTACATCGTCACAACCTTCTGCATGTTAAGCCATGTCCTGCCACATTCATCATCATCATCATCATATTACCCATTCAAGCCATAGCATCAGCGCCATCGGCCCCGCGTGATGATGATGATGTTACATTGTGGGTACGCAAGCATGTAAATGTGGCAGGACATCAAGGTGTTGCGTTTTGTATCTGATGATATTTGGGGCAGTTCTGGAAGATGTCTGATGGTGTCACCGTGTATTGCTGCTTTTCTTGTCAAGTCTTGGGATGTGCGCAATGCATGCAAACATTCTGGAGCAGTGCTCCCTGCTCTTTCTATGGCTTGAATGGGTAATATGATGATGATGATCATCATCATCATCATCATCATCATCATCATCATCATCATCATCATCATCATCATCATCATCATCATCATATTACCCATTCAAGCCATAGCATCAGCGCCATCGGCCCCGCGCCCCACAGGGGCGGGAAAAAACAATGCAACATATTGATTATCTTTCAACATTGGAAAAGAGCGTGTACAGGCATACACGTCAGCCAGGCCTTACGGCATTGAACAGTGCCATCACCAGCCGTTCCCTCATAACTCCCAACAGGGCAGCTGGCATGTGATGCCCAATCAACAACCCAGGCACCAGCAGGCACTTTAGAATTGGCAGCTTTACAGGACTGCAAGCAAGCTCAGCCAGCAGCGCTAGCCTAGTGCTGCCGGCGGCTAGCACAGGCAAACAAGGTCCCGGGCGGCAATAACAACAGTTGCTGCTAGAGCAACCTACATGTACAAGCAACCTACAGGCCTGAGCATGCCCATGCTGGGATGCTGCAAGCACCTGCCACCGCAACAGCAGATGACGAAGATAGCAGACCACAACACCAATCCACTCAGCGACATATATCTGGCAAACAAACCTCCATTGCATGCACTAGCCTGTGGCCATCCGATGGTCGAGCCTGAAGCTGTGCAGATGTGTAACCTGGCCAGAACAGATGCCCCGACAACCAGGGTCAGTGCCCTGGCAGCGGATGCAGGCATCCACTCTGCAGTGGTCCGACATGAGTATGGTACACACAGGTGTTTACAGCATATAGTACACACACCTAGCACACGCCGCAGCTCCCGAGCACCCAATCACCATCAGCCGTCAATCTCGCGCAGCTCCTGCAGCAGAGCGTCATCGTCCAGCAGCTCGTCCCCAAAGCCCTCGTCATCATCATCCAAGCTGCCGCTGCGCGCGCCGCTGCCGCTGCCGCTGCTGGCCTGCAGCGCCCCCAGCTCGGCGATCCTGGCCTGCACTGCTGTGGTGAGGCGTGCTGCCGTGTCCGGGTTGACTTTGAGGTGCGCCAGCACATTGTCCCTGCCCTGCGCCAGCTTCACACCTTCAAAGTAGAAGTGCGAGCCCTGTGGGAGTGAAGCGGCGCGTGGGAACAGTGGTAACAGTGCGCAGAGGAACAGCACCGCAGTTCAGTTGGTGTTGCCAGCCCAATGTCCGTGTCAAGCCTGGGGTGCTGGCTCACTATGCTTGCATGAACGGTGGTGCTGTGCCAGTCTGCAAAGTCCACCCATATCCATCAGCAGCATTGCAGATGAGTACACTCTCTCTGCACATTTTGAGGAGCCAGAACAGCTACCTCTGCCCCCGCAGACATATCCCACTGCTGCTGCTGCTGCTGCTGCTGAGCCACCCGACGAAGCTCACCCGCGTCTCAATGACGCCCATCTCCTTGGCCACATCAAACACGCAGCCCGCAGCGTTGATGCCCTCCCCAAACATGATGTCGAACTCGGCCACCTCGAATGGAGGAGACACCTGCAGAGCAGCAGACATGCACAGTGTGAGGCGCAGCACAAACACAAGTAAAGAGAGCGGAGGGGCTACATGCACAGTTGCCTGATTAAATGTGCTTGAGTTGCCCAGCCGCACGCCCGCCTGCAAGCCATCCTGAGCAACACCACCCGCAGGCGGCACTCCCTGGCAAATACTTTTCACACCACCCGACATCCCCGCTGCTGGATAAACACCGCTCAGTCCAGACAGTGCCAGCCCAGCACTGCAGGTATCAGTGACACCACACGACTTCCCTTCTTCTGTGCAATGACGCACACAGCATGTGCCGGCAGCCGCACCTTGTTCTTGACCACCTTGACCTTCACCCTGTTGCCCACAGGCTCCACCCTGCCTGTCTCTGTGATCTTGTCGCGCGCGCGGATGTCCAGCCGCATGCTGGCGTAGAACTTGAGCGCGTTGCCGCCGCTGGTGGTCTCCGGGTTGCCGAATATCACGCCGACCTGCAGCAGGGACACACGAACCGATCCAGACATCACAAGGACTGGGGCGTCGGGCACAACAACACCTGGCAATGCGGAGGGGGAGCAACCGTTGCTGATAACAGGTGGCATCATACGTCTGGGATGGGCTCCCAGGAGCAGCGGCACGGGCTGCACGCGGCCAACGGCCACGGACAGCACAGCTGATAGAACCCGCCATCAAGCCATGACCCCTCCGCGCTACAGCCTGCTCTGCTCGAGGTCCTGTGTGATCACCGCCTGCCACACAGACAGGCAGCCCACGCACCTTGAACCGCAGCTGGTTGATGAACAGGATGGTGCAGCCGCTCTTAGCAGCGTTGGCTGTCACCTTGCGCAGCGCGAGGCTCATCAGGCGCGCCTGGGAGCCGATCTGGGGAGGCAGCAGGCAGCCGACGCGGAACACAGACGCAGAGGACAAGGGCAGCTCAGCTGAGCAGGTGCAGCAACACAGCACGAAGTTCACAGCATGACCTGTCTCCCCATGACCAGGCGCCCTCTCAGCCTGCCACAGCACGCACGTCCACGGCCCCGCGCGCTGCTCTCCTGCCTCGCTGCTGCCGGCGGTCAGCACCACGCACTGACCTGGGGAGTGCCGATGTCTCCTTCCACCTCACTGCGCGGCACGAGTGCGCTGACACTGTCCACCACGATGATGTCCACCACGCCGCTGCGCACCAGCTCATCCATCACGTTGAACGCCATCTCACCTGCAGCACAGAGTGGAGCGCAGCAGGGTGAGCAGGCTGCCCACCAAGGCTGCAGTGCAGTGCCACAAAGACGGAAAGCGCGTGCGCACATTGTGCAGCATGAGTGCATGCAAGGGTGCATGTTGTATTGGCCCCAAGGTGGTCAGGCAGCATGCCGCATGCAAGCGGCGCCATTGTCAACCAGCACATGCAAGCGCGGTGTGTGCACAGCCAGGGTCCTGTGCAGAGTGGGCAGCAGGACATGCAGTAGGCCACCCTCCCCACCGCTGCAGGCTGCTGCCGACGCGGCTGTCGCTGCAACCAATGCCAGTGCTGCTGACACAGCAGCATCACCTGCTGCTGCTGCTGCTGCTGCTGCTGCCACCAACCCCTCACCATGGTCTGGCTGACACACCATCAGGTCATGGATGTTGATGCCCAAGCGCTGCAGCACATCGATGCCACAGGTACAGCCGGGTCAGCTGAGCACACAACCGCACCAAAACCTGATCATGCACAAAAGTGTTTGGCGCAATCAATACATTGCGTTTTGAGTCAGCTTGGTCAGAAACAAGTCAGCATGTTAGCAACCCTTGTAGATTTATGCACCCAGCATGTTCACACCAGCTGCATGCTGCTGCAGTACCAGCACTGCATGGTTTACATAGTAACTGCAGCAGCATGTGCTGCATGGTCCTGCAAGCAGCTGCTGCAGCGTTTTGGTTTCAGGCCCCGCACCGCGGCGTAGACTGCGTCAAACGCGTGCTCAGCGTCGATGAAGCATGCCAGACCGCCCTGCTTCTGCACCTCCGCAATGGCATGCATCGCCAGCGTCGTCTTGCCGCTGCTCTCTGGCCCAAAGATCTGCAGCATAGCACACACGGAAACACGGCCAAGTCGTTTTGGCAACAGGCGCAGGACAAACCAGCAGCAGAGCAGCAGCAGTGACCGGAGGTGACCGTGGCATGCGCAGCAACAGGCCATGCATAAGGAGGCAGCAACTTGCAAGGAGGGCGTCTGCCATCAGTACACCAGCCAGTGTTGTGCCGCATGGTGCGGGATAACTTGCCACTGCCACTCCTGCTGCACATGCTGCTGCGCGGCTGCCTGCCTGCGCACCTCGACGATGCGGCCCTTGGGGTAGCCTCCGCCTGTGGCCTTGTCCAATGTGAGGCAGCCTGTAGGCGTGCGCGCACTGACGGCCACAACCAACAGCATACACACACACCACCATCAATAGTGCCACAGCGAGAGTGTCTGTTGCCAGGGGTGCCGGCAGGCAGGGCGCCCGAGCGACCTAAACTGCTGCTTGCTGCTGAGACGGCAGTGAGGCTAGGTCCACGGGCCTAGCATGACAACGGGTGCAGCTGCAGCACCTGGCACCACTGCACGGCTGCAGCAGCCAGAGCCGCAGGACTGTGTCTGCCGCAGCTGTGCACTTGCGGCTCAGCCGCAACTGCTGCATGTGTGCTGCATGGGCACTGCACATGTGCTGCGGCCTGCCTGCAAAGGTGCTCACACGTTGATGGCTCCCCCAGACATCTGCATGACTGTGTTTGCACCATGCTTCTTGTTGATGTTGAATATGGTTTCTTTGAGTAGGCGCTGCTTGACCTGCAAGAGGCATGGTGGGCGCAGACATGCGCATGGTGGGCGCTTCTACGAACACAAAGCTGTTGCCTCTGCCGTGCTTGGATAGCAATCCACGGCTGTACAGGGTGCATGCAGATGTAAGCTGCTGATGCTCAATCTGCAACAGCAGCATTGATTTGCAGCATGAACCGTTTTGGCAGCTAAAGCACGCTATCACAAGACACCCAGCCTTGAAGTGTGTTCTGACACTAATTAGTGTGAGCTCGCCATGTACTGGCCATGTACTGCAGCAATCTGCCTTCTGTGGGCCTCCCCTGGTGTTGCCCGCAGGTTGAACAGCAGCGACTCACCTTTTGATCACCCGTGAGCCCGGACTGGGTGCTGGCACTCTCCTCATCAGCATCGTCTTCAATCAGAACCCTTCGCGTGCGCCTGACAGCTGCTACGATAGGTCCGAGTCGTGCCTCTGGCTTGGCTGGCCTCGTGGTGGCACCGAAACTGGATGCAGTCCGTGGCAGCAGCATGTTGAAGAAGAGATGAGACGTTATCAAAATGTTATATTAAGGTATGCCTGGCCACTACGTGCACGTACCACCCCTTGATCACAGGCAAGTGTGACAAGGCACTGCGGGTTCAATTGTTGGGGTTTTTCTGTTACATCATTTCGACATCAAACCGTCCTGTGCAACAAGCACACACTGTACAGCAAGGGCTGAAGCAAATGATGCAACGACAATGCATACGCGCAGGGCTTGCCTACATACATGCTAGCTAGCTATAGTGGGTCCAACAACACGCCACACAACAAGGATCATGTCGTGCAGCCTGTGTCACACAAGAGCAGAATCAAATGCACTATGTAAAGGCATAACTTTCAGCCACCCGTACTGTGTACATGCAGTTTCTAGATCAAGGCTCACAGAGGCCACGTTGCTCAGGGACAAGCGCATCAAATGTAGCAGCACTTCGCCCGCCAAAACACACCATGCCAACCCAAGGGAGCTGCCGACATGACATTAGCGGCTATCACAAGTCAGGTAACAAGTCCAATACCCCACTGTCCTGTAGTAAGTGTCGCCCTGGCAGCCAACAAGCTGACACAAGGATGCCCTGACGGCGGCGAACAGACGTGCGACAACCGCACACACGTGCTTGCCGTGCATGAACAAGTACACAATAACTGTTTACACGTTAGATAACATGCGCACACATACACACTCACACATGCATGCACACACACGCTCAGCTGCCTAGTTGACCCTTGAGACACAACGCGACTTGCGGGTCGGCCCATACAACAGTAAGGATACAACCCTGTATGGCGGGTCCATGCTGACCTAGGTCACACGCCACTTGCAGGGTGTTATCATGACTCCCAGCGTAGCACACAGGTTACTTGTCATCTATCAGATCTAGCAGATGAACATCTATCACATCGGCGTCCAGGGACAGCGGAACAGCTCCAGACGACGAGAAACAGCTGCCCACAAAACCTGCTGTGGGAAACGCCTAAACAACCTATTGTTGATGCAGCTGCAGATGAGGCATGCATCTGAGCCCGCCAGAACCCACAACCTCACGCTCGGATACTACTAAATTTTCTTCAGAAGAACCGGATTGTTTGCCAACATGCTTCACTTCACAGGCATGAAGGCTGGAGACTGCAGCAGAGCGGTGAAATTCCAGCACCCGGCTGCGGGGTAAAACACATACAATGCTGGCACAACAACATGTGATTAAGGTTGTTCACTTGCAGTGCACTACTTCGCAGTAAGCACAACAAGAAAGCCCCAGCGTGCAACTTTCGCGGCCACCCGCCGCCGTACTATGTGCACGAATGGCATGTTCTGTAAGTGGCAACCCGATGCACGGGTACAAGCATGCTGCTGTGTGATGGTGGAAAAAGACGACCTGCAGTTCCTCGGTGTGCAATTATACAAAGGGCCTGAATGCAAAGGGGACAGTGCCAAACCACACAACAAGGTGAGAACGTAAACCAGCGAATGTAACACCGCAAAGCCCTTGCACCTGCACTGGACACGCATCCATAGCTGTGCCCTGGCCCCTGCAATCTAAGCTTGCCTGAGCTTGGCAGTAGCATGGGAAGCTACATTGCCTACAGTGTCCTTAACATCAGCACCGACCATAGTATACACAGCCGCACAGCATGCCACCAGTACACGAGCCACTCAGATGCACCCAGGCCCTGGCAGGCACTGTGCGCTTGCAGGCGTAACAATGCCCCAGGCGCGCTTTTCTTCCCTTCCAGCCCACGCATCGCGTCTCACTCTCCGAGTGCTGCAAAGCTTGAATTAGCCAGTGCTGCAGTGACCGCCTGGCTGTTGCCAAGACGCTCTGCAATGCAAAGTTAAAAGCAGCAAGCAAGACACTGAAAAAAACCGTGTATGAAACAAGCCCAAAATCCGGCGCGAATGTTATCATCCGACCTCATAGCAAAGACTCAGGAACCATGCATGCCGATGAGACACCACGGCCTCCTTGATAGAGACAACATGACAAGAAAATGTCCCCAAGCACAGGCAGCTATGCCAGGGACAGCATACACCAGCCACGCCATCCAGGCGAACGTGCCAGAATGCACCACGTCACATGCGCACAAGCACACACCATACCGTCATCACTACATGATCCTGTATGAACACGATGGGCCGCCCGACAGAGCGCAGCAGACAACTCACCATCTTCGCTGCTTTCTTCCACAAACACAACAGGGTGAACACCACCTTGTAGGAACACGGCATCCAGAAAAGGCAGAAACATACCCAGGGCGTGCGGAACCGCATGGTGGACAGCCCGTCACCCAGGGCGTGCCAAATGTAAAGGACTCACCAAACATTGATAATCAGCCGCAAGACCAAGGTGGTGACGCCCATGCAGAGTGCTGTTCAAGCCAGACACCACCTGTAGCAACTGGTCAGAGAAGATGACCTATGCTTCTGGCACACCCCCACCTTCTTCCAGCCCACCACGGCACAAGCCCAGTTAGTGGCTGATAGTATACACACATTTCATGCTGGCATGCACAAAACAACCAGCACATATGCCACACAAGCACTGTGCTGTCTCAACACATTTGCATCGCTCTCAAGGTGCATTGCTGCACCAGCCACATCCCCACCAGCCAGTGCTCAAGCTATCATCATGCAGCCCCTGACAGCTCCAGACGCCAAAAGCTGGCGCCCCACTATCCTCTCTGCTGTACATGTAATGGCCCTCCTGACAACTGCCACAGGAAAATTGGAGCAGCAAATTTGCACTGCTGCAATGCACTGATGTAGCAATGCAGGTGCACGGCTCGCCAAAAAAAAACACATGCATCAGCACACCAAAAACATCCATATGCATCAGCACACTCCACACCAAGACTTTCAGCAGTGCAAGTGGCTTAGAACTTGACATACACAGGGCTATCAGGGCAAGGCGCTGAAACATGATTATCTACGACATACACCCACTGTGTCTGCACAGGGCAGCAAGCAAGCTCAGCCGCAGCATAGCCAGATATGGTGCAGCATTGTGGAGTATGTTAACTGGTTCTTGGCAAGCACACATAAGCACACACAGCTGGCAGCAACACTGCTTCAGGCTACAACGCGAAACATTCAAATGCGGTGTTGCTCGCTGCACAATGCACAATGAACCGCGGTCTACTGGTACACTGCTATGTGATGGCACAGGAAGGATCACAACAGCATCTTGCCAATGTCCATAAGGAACACAATTGAGAGGCTGACATGCTTGATGTTGTTTAAAGCCTGCGCATCGGCCTCAGCGGCGGCCTAGAAGCCGCTGCCGCCTCCATCATCCACGGAGCCAACGCAGAGGCGTCCACGCCACCGGCAGGCTTACACAGCTCCTGCAGGCCCAGCAGCCCTGAGCCTGCCTGCACAGCAGCAGCCAACAAACTCTGCTGCTGCTGCTGCTGCAACAGCTGACTGGCCAGCAGGTTCTGCAGCTGCTGTTGGCTTTGTGCTGCCTGCTGCTGCTGCTGTTGCTGCACCACCCACCGGACAGCAGCCTCCTGTTGCTGCGCCTGCTGCTGCGCCTGCTGGTGTGCGTGCTGCTGCCTCAACACTGCATCAAAATTGGAGGCCGTGGTGCGGTTGGCAGTCAGGCAAGCATCCACATGCGCAGCGACATCCTGCTGCCTCAGCAAAGACCCGCACAACGGGCAGTTGACAGTTTCTGATGCAGCTGCCGCGCCCAGCTGCTGCTGATGCTGCTGTAGCAGCAGCTGCATCATTGCCGGGCTTGAGCTGATCGTGCCTGTACCTGACTGCGAACGTGCACGCTGCTGCTGCAAGCCCAGAGGTGTCTGCACACCGGCAAACATGCCAGCCTGCTGCTGCTGAGGCGTGGATGGCAGCTGCCCAAACGTGGATATCAGGGAGTCGCCACCGCCGCCCATGGCAGTGCCGAGGGCACCACCAGATGTGTGGCTGTTGCGCGGGCTGCTGCCGCTGATGCCCGCGCCCCCCGCACCTGCCAAAGCCCCAAGCAAAGCACCGTAAGAGCCCGAAGGCGGGCCACTGCCTGGCATCCTGCCCTGGCCACCAAACAGAGTGCCGCTTGGCGGACCGCTGCTGCAGCCCATGCCAGCCAAACTACTGCCGGTCGTGCTCGCCCGCCCATTCGCCTGCCCTGCCATGTTGACGCTGTTGGCGAGGCTGCTGGCCAGCCCCATGGCGGCTGACACGGCCCCGCCACCCTGCTGCTGGCCGCTGGCGCTGAGCTCGGCCTGGTGCACCAGGAACAGCTGGCATGCACGGTGCAGCTCCAGGCGCTCCGCTGCTGTCCACGCGTCAGCCATCTGTGGGTGGCTGCCCAGCAGCTGCAGCAGGCTTCCAAGGAAGGCCCAAGGGGGTGCGATGTTGGCATGGCAGGCCTGCACACAGGAGAGCAACAAGAAGCATGTGTTGATACTTGCCGTGCAAAGATGATGTCCAGCACACTGCAAGCAACATATGTGATGTCCATAAGGCTATGCTGCAGTGCAAAGCAAAGTAAGGGACAGCATATCCGTTTCTGCAGGGCCACATGCCTGGCACCAGGGCCAGGCACAACCCCACATGCACACCGCATGACAAACCACTCAACCAAGCAGTGGCGACTGAAAATGACATGCAGAACTCCTGCTGTCTCACCTTCAGCAGTGTGCACAGCTCCTGCGGCTTAAATGTCGCCAGGTCGTGGTGGTGAGAGGCACCACCGCGCTGCAGACGCAGGGCAGAAACTTCAAACACAGCTGACAGCAGCTCGCTGCTGAGCAGGCCACTCTTGTCAAATGCATACACTGCGTTGGACAGGGCTTGCTCGTTGAAGCCGCCGCCTCCTATGTACGGCAGCGACTGCCCACTGCTGAGCGCCAGCGCCGTGCAGCGCAGCCGTGTGAGGGACTCGTTGTGGATGAGCAGAAACAGCTGGTGGATGGCTGGCTGCTGGCAGCAGGCCACGCCCAGCAGTGTAGCAAACGACCACGCAATGTTCACCAGTGCCTGCAAGATGCACCACAACAGCAGCATGAGCCAGCGCTTGACGAAAGGTCGGCATGCAGTTGGTTGAAAAGAGCACCGGCCCAGCACGACGCTCCTACACGTACTGTCCAGGTCAAGCAACCAAAACCACAGCACCTAAACAGCAGCAAGTGTTTGTTTTCCGACTACAACTGCATACCAGCTGTCACGGGCTGTATCGCACCTGGCAGCTGAACTCCCTCTCCACCAGGGCCAGGTAGCGCTGAGCCTCTGCCAGCCGTGGCTCGCCAGTGTTGCGGGTGGTCGCAGCGTAGCATGCGGCCGTGAGAGTGCACGGGCCGCGGCAGCAGCGAGCTCGTTCATGAAGCGCATGATCTGGGGGTTGCGCAGCGCGTCCACATCCATGCCGCGCGACTTCAGGTGAGCCAGCGCCCATACGCTGTTCGACAGCGCCTGTAGAGCATCAACATGTGTGTTTGTGTGTGGCAAGCATGGCAGAGGCTATGCCGCAAAGACAAAACCGGCCTGGGTGCCGCAACCGCACCAAGGACACCAGCACGACTACTGGACACGCTCTGCTCATACAACATCTTGTTGCAGGGCAGATACCGTTCAGATGCAAAACAAAATGGTGCAAAACAACTGCCTCAGCAGCACGGCCAAGCCTCTGCCCTGCACCTCACCTGCGCATCAAACATTGGAGACCCTTCAGGCCGCTGGCTGTGCTGCACCAGCTGGTCTGTGATCTTGGACACCAGCGCCATCACCACAGCAGGCGGTGCAACAGGCAGCTTGGCGTAGCTCCAGAGCATATTTGCCAGGCCCTACAAGAAAGTACATGACACCATGCACACAGAAGTTATAATCTGCTGGCCTGGGGAACAGCATCAGCTGCTGCTGTGCCTGATCTCGACCTCGTGCTGTTCCTCTGCGGCCTGCAAGCCTACACCACATGAGCAACACCCCCTCCCTGTCTGCACACAGTGCTGCTGTTTCATGACATGCACAGCTACGTGCCTGCTGACAAGGTCTATAAAGCCAGACCGACCCACCTGAGGGCTGCTGCTGTCAAGGCTGCGGATGACGAATGGCGCGACAGTCAGCGCCAGCTCTGTAGTCAGTGCACTGTCATCGCTGCTCAGGTCCAGCTTAGCCAGCGCCCAAGTCAGGTTGGCCAGGCAGCGCCCATCGACCCCTTTGAGCCCCTCATTGTGTGTGTGCAGGTAGTTGAGGTGCGCCTGAAGGAACTTGCTGCTGATGGAGCCTGCAGGACAGGCAGCGAACAAGCAATTGTGCACGAGTGAAACAGGTTGTGTACAAACAAATCAACACCATCCTGGCCAGTGCACGCAGTCAAGTTACAGTGCAAACATCACGAACGAGTCAGGTGACATAGGCAGGTGACAGAAGCAAGCAAACACGACATCAGCCTGCTGTTCCTGCCCCATGTGCTGCTGATTCGCATGCCTCAGATTTCAATGCATCCTTCCGCTCAGCCGTATAATCTTGAGAGACTCACGCAGCAACAGCTGGAACGTGGGATGTCGCTGCAGCTCAGCCAGGTAACCACCCCTGCCCCTGGAAGCCTCCTTGGACATCTTGGCCAACCGGTACAGACATGTCACCAAGTTTATCAAGTCCAGCAAGCAGTGGTAGTGCGCCACAAACTCCAGCAGCTCCTGCAGGAGCACAAAGTTGTATCATTCAGAGACTGTGCCGGATGCATGCATACATGCATGGGTGACGTGTGCAGGGGAAGAGGGCATACAAGCTGCTGCCAGCTGTGCGTGATACAGTAAGCTCACCTCTTTGCTTTGAAAAGCACTGATGCGTTTCAGCAGGCTGTGCTGCATCGGGATCGCCACGTCAGGCACCTTCAGGACTCGGGCAGCTGCTAGCGGCGAATCCACTGCGGAACAGCACGACGCGGCAGCGTAAAGCCGATGCAAAAACGTGCTTACAGATTTATTTGCTATCTCTGACCAAGCAACAACAGCGAATTATGCGTGTAATGCATAGTTGCAAGAACAGGCATAAGCCAGCTGCTGAGACAGCTTCGTCTCGGCGCACCTTCGGCGTCGCTGCACGAGCCTGTTCCGGGTGATGCCGACCCATCCTGCTGCCAAGCTTTGATAAACGGGCTGCCAGCCTGACTGGGCGGGGTGCTGGCTGCACTTGAGGGCCCTATGACGCCTACGCTTGACCGCTTACGTCTATGTAGTAACCCCTGCATAGCATAAATATGCAAGTAAAGCTTATCTGGTCCTTCCGGAACCTGAAAGAGCGCCTTGCAGGCGACGCGAGGCTTCTGTCTCACACACCTCATTCCCTGCTCCCTCACTAGAGCGCCTGCCACGGATGCTGTGCATGTAGCTTGTGTTTGAAGCACGCTCATTCGGAAATGTTAAACCATTCGCCTACACAAATGAGAGAGAGAGCCAAGTATAGCGCTATAAGGCCCGCGACTTCGTGCGTGGCAATCAAACAAATGATACCTGGGTAGTGAAATGTGTCAAGCAATGTCGGGGCATCACAGGGACAAAGTAGCAGTGCCATGTCAAATGACACACGAGCACCCCAGGTTGCAGGTCTTGTGGTTGGGGTGTTTGTTGCATGCGATCAGGGCCGTGGCCCTCAGACCACCCCTGTTGCATGACAGCTTCTCCAGCACATTCACATGTCTTGTAAAGCACAAACGTGTCGCATCAAATGTGCAGCACTGCTGCTGCTACAGCTGCTAATACACCTGGTGCTGAGTCCTGCTGAGCATACCATTCTTTTGAACAAACAACACGGGTTCCCCCGCCTGGGGGTGTCTTCTGGCTGATGCCAATGCTACTTGCAGAGTGTAGGGCTGTGTCTGCTGGACGCGCCATTGTACAGCGGCGCTCAGCTGATGGCCACTCTCTCATGCATTGTTGTGTTGATGCTGGGCAACTTGCTGGGTGCGATTGTCCGGGTGAGTATTCAAGGCCAAGCCTAGCAAGCCGCATATGCTCCTGCGCACAGTTCCAGCAGAACAGCGCTGGGCTTGCCTGCCTGCATGCCTGCATGCCTGCCTTCGTGCTTGCTTGCTCGACGCCTGCTTGGTTGTGGTCTTGCAGGGCATCACCGGTTTCGGGTCCGCCATCCTGAACCTGTGTGTGTGGGTTGTGTGCACATGCCTGGGCGTTGACGCTGGTGAGTCGGTTGCATGCAGGAACCCTGGCCGGGCAGCGGCACCGCCGCTGAAAGTGCAATTCTCGCCTGCTGTATCGCACCTCACTTCATTGCCTGCTGTACAGCACATGTGCCACCCACGGTTACTTACAGCAGCTTAGTGCTGCCAGCTTGCCGTGTGCAAGTGCTGTCTCAGTTAAGGGCAGAGCAGCACGGCTGGAAGAAATGCTAAGCAGCACCTGCAACCCTGAATGCGGAGTGTGCCCCTCATGCAGACACACACTTGCTGTTGCCTTGCAGGCACACTGCAGCAGGCAGTGGTGGCAGAGTGCGTCTGCAGCGAGTTTTGTGCGCTGCCCTTGCTCAGGTGAGCAGGCGAGGTGCGGCAGCACACAGGCATGTTGTGCGGGCCTTGACTGGAGCCATGTGTTGCGCCCCCTCGTGACCTGCCTGCTGCCCCCAACTGCACATGCGTATGCCCAACAGCTGAGGCATGCACTGTTCTCATGCAGACTCACCAGAGCAGCCAGCACTTGCGATTGGCGGTTGACAACATCGCTGTTCATCTTTGGGGTGAGCATCAGCTGCAGAACATGCTCTTGTTGGTGCAGTACGCATATCAGAATCCAGCTTTGCCACAGACTTGCTTACTGCTGCAGCACGTCTACGTGTGGATTAACCTAGGCTTTGCCAGCCTCCTATCACTACCAGCAGGACCTTGACAGGTAAAACATGGTCTGCACACCAACTCTAAAGTAGTGCCTGTTGTGTGTCGACCGTGCTGGTGTTTACATCACGCAGTCCCTGGGGGCGCCTGTTGGGGCAGCGCTGCTGACAGCCCTGCCAGTGCGAGGTGTCGAGTTTGTGATGGCATGTGTGCTGCTGCTGGTGATTGGCGCACACTGCCATGTCCTGCAGCATGCACGGCAATGGCTGCACAGCAGGCGGCAGTGTGCAGAGCAAAGCAAACAGTGAGCCCCACACAGAGCAGCATTGCTGGGCCCCTCTACTGCAAAGCAGCAGCCACATGGCTTCTGCAGGTGCTACATGATCACACCCATCAGCGACAGGCTGCTGGCTGTATATGCTTGTAATACGTTCGTGCGATCTGCGTGTCAGTGTTTCCGGGTGTTCATCTGGCCAGTGTGACTGCTGCAGGTGCTCTTGTGTTCGCATGGCATGCCAGGAGGCAAACCCCACAGCAGCAGCCTTGCAGGACAGCACCTGCACAGCAAAGCAGCAGGTGGCTGTCAGCCAGGTGCTGTCTGGGCATATCAGCCAGCTGTCCCTGCTGCTGCTGTTGCTGCTGCCGCGGATGGCAGCAACTCAGCTGCCAGGAGCTGCAGCCGCTGACAGGTCAGTCGAAGTTGCCCGCAGCCAGCAGTACTGCAACAGCAGATGCAGCTCTGCCAGCAGCACCCTTTGCTGCATCAGCAGATGCACAGCTGCACACACCACACCCCCACAGCGCAGCCCCTGGCCAGACCCAACCAAGCAGCAGCACCACGGCGGCAAACGGCTCCACGCCTGCGCTGACAGGCAGTGCAGGCAGCATCTCTGGTCGTAGCAGCGATGACGAAACCGCATTGCTGCTACCTAGCAGCCAGGTAGCACGCAGCGGCAGCAGCGGCAGCAGTGAGGTTGCAGCTGCTGCGGGCAGCAGCTGGCAGGGCCGCTGGCAGGCTGTGCGGCACTGGTGGGCGCGTGCGCACGAGCCGGAGCAGCGACGCGCCACGATGCGGCTGGTCATGTATGGCGCCCTGGCGGGTCTGCTTCGGGCGCTATGGCGGGCATGACAGGTGGGCACGGTGCAGCAGCAGCAGCAGCAGCAGCCAGCAGCAGCAGCAGCCAGCAGCAGCAGCCAGCAGCAGCATAATGGTGGGGCCAGCAGCGCCGGCAGCTGTAGGTGTGCAGTGTCCCTGCACATGTACATTGTTGTGGCAGTGTCACTGCCTACCTGTTGCTTCTGCTGTATTTTCGGCAAGGTCGCCAGCAGATTTTGTCTTGGACATGCCATTTCAGTTAGGCAGCTGCATGCATAATGGATTACGCACCAAATGCTGCTGCTCATAGCTGAAGCTGCCTTGTGGCTGTCGCTACGTCATGTACCGTTGCTGCTGCTGCTGCCGCTGCACTGGCTGTCATGCTCAGGCATGGGGGGTCCGCCGCTGATGATGCTGTATGAGAAGCTGCACATCAAGAAGGACACCGTGCGTGGCTGCAATGCTGTGCTGAGCGTGCTGCAGTTCAGGGTGATTGCGTACGCCCTGACCGGGATCTTCACCCGCCAAGACCTGCTGCTGTACGCTGCAGTCTCGGTGGCGGGTCTGTCAGGTCTGTGCCTAGGCAGCCACTTGGCTGCGCGTATGGATCAGGCCACATTCAGCAGAGTGATGGTGGTTCTCATGCTGCTGTGTTGTGCACTGCTGTTTGCCTCGTCAGCAGGCCTGACAGGCAGCTGATGTTGGTGTTACGTTGCTGCTGATAATGATGCATGGATATCTGGATGGAGCAGGCAGCTATTTTGCTGTGTTTGCGCCAGCTTCAGCTTGCTGTGTGCTACCTGACTACCATCCTGAACAAAAAAACTGCATGAATCCAAGCAATTGTTTCTTGCAGTGTTAGCATGCAGTGACATATCTGTATAGGCTGTTGTCATGCACTGTCACAGTGCGCAACTTGCCTGCTGTTGGCAAAATCACAGAGGCAAATTTGCTGCGGCTGTATCAAGCAGCAACACCCTGCTGTGCTGAGAAGATGTCCTATGGCTTCTGTGTGTGTACATGTTTGTGCACCTATGTTTGCCGCGCACAGGGACACTAGCAGGTGTGCTGCGTGCTGGGCACTAGTGTTCAGTACTGTACTACTAGTAGCAGGGTGTAGCTATACAGAACAGCGCTGTCAAGCGCACACGTCAAGTTGACGCGGGCTGCTTAGGGCTTCATAATTGCACCAGCTCTGTATTGTAGTAGTGACTTTGACCTTGTGTGGTTAAAATGAATGTTTGGTGCGTACTTGCCACATCAGCCTGTCGCATGATACCCCATGATGCACCATGCATGAAAGGGAACTGTTGGAGCCACCTGCAGCAGGCCTGCATGCATGCCGTGTATATGACTGGACCAAGAACCACATCATGCTTGTCATGACGTGCTGGCACGTTGTCAGTCCCAGCCTCAGTGTTCAGGGCCTGCCAGATGTTCAGTTACTGAGCAGGTGACGCTCAGTGCATGGCAGGCTACCAGCAAGATATGGCTGCCATAGCAGTCATGACTGCTTCCAAGCAGTTATCTGCTGATCAGCCAGCACTCGCAGCATGACTGCTTGTACTGCTTATTCAGTTATCCGTCGTCAGGTTACACAGATTGGATGTAACAAGGAGCGGCACTCTCGTTACACAGACTGGATGTACATGGTCACAGTGCTGCTGCTTTTCACATGGTCAACCTCCAATGGCCTGTTTTCACAGGCTCATTTTGGACACATAGTTCAAACTTGCACAATGTGTGACATAATGACAGGGACACACACCCTCTATACTACCTCCAATGCAGAGGGCGTCATGCACACTGTGCTGATACGCCAACCACGCACTTCGAACAACAGAGATCGCACGACCTGCTGCAGTGGTCTGCATGCAGCACCTAGTGTGTAAATGCCGCAGGCTGGAGCAATTGTTGGTGCAGATGGCTTTACAGGCCAAAATCTGCCTGTGCTGAGTACACAGGTAAGTGCAGACCATGCTGACAATGTCAGCAATCTGTGACGCATCAGCTATCGTACTTAGACCAGCAAGTATCAACACCTGATGAAAAGCACCTTGTTGGGAAGGCTGGTGCAGCTGTGGAGTACAATCTAAGCATGCACCAGCGCCATTGATATCAGCAGTGTTGACAGCCGTGTGACACTGATCAAATGCAGCATCATAATCCAATACCAAATACCTAAGTAGGGCCACAGGCCCACCCATTACGGAGCCAAACAAAGCTCATGGGGTGTATTCAGAGAACCAGACGTTGTCGCATCACAGTACTTGAAGAACCTGTCATCTGGTGCACTGCTGATTTTTCAACTGCTACTGTGCTGCTGCTGGTGTTGCTGCTGCTGGTGTTGCTGCTGCTGGTTGCTGCTGCTGCTGCTGCTGCTGCTGCTGGCCTTCCAGTTGTTGCTGCAGCAGTCGTCGACTCTCCTCGTTCTCCTTCCACATTGAGCCATCCTGAAAGAACTCCTTCTTCCATATTGGCACTGTTGCTTTCAATTCATCAATTGCCCAGTGTGTGGCCTAGCAGCAGCAGCAGCAGCAGCAGCAGCAGCAGCAGCAGAAGTAACGTGCCGGCAGCAGTGTCAAGCGCCTCAGCTGCCTCTGGGACACTAACGGCGCGCTGCAGACACCATGCAGTAGCTGCATACGGTGCCCAATGTGTGCATACGCGTACACCAGTTTCGCAACCTGCGGATGCAGTTGCTTGCAGCCCTGTGTCAGCCACTGACGTGCAGTCAAGTACTGCACTACGCAGCGTCAGTAGCTGGAGGAGCTGCCGACATGCCATCACCCTTCCAGCCTAATGCTCACCTCAAGCGACGCTTTCCGGTGTGGTGACGACACTGCAATGATGACGCTGGCTTCACACACCTCCACAACTCCGGTCCTGTGGGCCATGGCCACATGTGTGACCTCCCATTTGCTGTGCAGGCGCTGGCAGAGCTCCTGCAAGTGATCCGCCATGCCAGTGCCAGCATGCCCAGCACTACATGCTTAGTCCACCACCACTTGAGAGTCTGCAGCTCTGCAGCCAGTTGCCATACGTTCAGGCTCGTTCTTTTGCTTCGCTCACACTGGAAGACAGCTGCACAGAGAGCTGCCATGAACCTGGCTGCAATGCGTGAGTGACTAGCAAGACACTCGCACAATGCTGCACATTGATGATGAAACTGCACTTAGGGCATGAGCTGACTAATTCATATGTTCAAGCGGCAGCCAGCACAGTGTGACACTGAGTTCCCTGTCAGGATGCCAGCTAGAATGCTGCCAGCCAGACTGCAGCCACAACTCACCTTGAGCTTTGCCACTGCCATGGGCACATATGCCTCGTACTCCAGCCTTAGCACTGCCTTGCCCTGAAAATTGTTGCGTGTGGTGCCTATGAAGCTGCTGATGGCACCAGCAGCAGGGTCTGTCACCAGGCCGGTGTACTTGGCAATGTCCAGGGGCTGGTCTGTCACTTCCACAGCCCAGCCCTGTCCAGACGCTTGCTGCGCCATAGCCGTCCTCCAATTGATAATATTGAGAGAGCTTCCACAGTAAGCGTGAGTCGTGCTGTCGGTAGCCTGCTGCTGGTGCTGGTGCTGCTGCCTCTGCTGCTGCTGCTGCTGCTGCTCAAATGCTGCCAGTGTGCAGTGAGAAGTACCTTGCACTGACGTAGGGCACGTGATCGTATGATCATGCAGCGGCAAAGTATAAGCAGAATACGAAGAAGAAGAAGAAGAAGTGCGGTATTGTCACGCAGATCGTGTTCGACATTGTTACGAAGGTCGGGTGTGTGAGAGGCACCGCGCGCACTGCACGTTGCACTGCATCGCTTATTCCGCAACCATAGGCCTGTGAAGTCTTGCAGCTGACCTTACACCACCGTCACACTGTCAACCCAACCACTGACCAGCAGCAGCAGCAGCCTCAAATAGTGCGCATTGTACTTCACTGCTGCTGCCTGGTTGTGCCTGCTGCTCCAGTCCGAAATAATGATCCACACTGCCGAATTCAGAATCCTTCGGCGCCTGCTTGGCAACTGTTCAACCATATCCTCACAAGCTGCGAGCATGTCCCAGGCAGCAGTTGGAAGCACCTTGCAACAGCAGCAGTCTCCTGCAGAAGGTGTGCACCAACATCAGCACATCATGCCCATAATAAAATCCACGTCAGGCAGCAGAGGGCGCAAATATACTGCCAAGCATGGCATTTATGCTGTGTGCACGATTGCATTGCATGGTGATACCCAGGGATTCAGCAGGACAAAAAGACGTCAAGAATTCTGATGAAGGGCATGCGTTGATTGTTGCACAGGAACCCCTGCTGCTGCACTGGATGAGAGTCTTCTGGTATTGTTAGTGTGTCCTCTTGCCAAGACACCTCTCAGGTGGGTTGCCGTGCAACCTAACGACTTCAAGTGACCAGTCGCAGCTGGGTTGAATGCGCGGCAGACAAGATTCATAGCGCAAATGTTGCTGGTCTTCCAGGTTCTCGATGAAATGCTTTTGTGGATGTACCAATGAAGGAACGTCAGGGGTATGCTTATACAAAAGTCTAGGACAACCTCAAATACAGCAACCAGCACACCAGTATCACAACTGTTGTGGTGGTACTTTAGCAACTGGAAGCAACTGCTTAGGACTGCATGGCCAGCTACTGATGCCCAGACTCAGGCCACTTCATGCTGGCGCACCCACATCGGAGTTCTGCCTTGCAGGAAAGCATGCGTACCTCAGGCTCGCTGTTCTGTCTGCTGCGACGCTTGCAGGTATGATGCACTGCAGCAGCTTTTAATCAATGATGAACTGGGGGTGTCATACCCTGTGGTGAAAGGCGTTCCTTTCCTGGTGCCAACCCATGGCAAACTGCTGCACCAGCAGCAGCAGCAGCAGCAGGAGGGCTGGCAAGCGGGCAACAGCTGAGGCTGAGTCAAGGCGGTGCCAGCGCACTGACAAGAAGACCACACAGAGCAGTCAAGCCTGACTGTCAGTGCTGTGAGGCGCACCCGTACCGGCCGCCCAGGCTCTTGTGACCACTCCATCAACTTATTTTCAAGCGCCTGACTGCACCAGCAGTGCCATGACCCATACGCCACCCACAGGTTGCATCTCATGCAGCGTGCGCTGCTTTGCTGCAGGCACGCTTGGCGCCGCATGCGGACATTACTCTCAGCAACTGTGGGCAATGCAGCACCAGCAATGTGTTGGCAGCCATTTGGTGATGAAAAAGCTCAGCAGCGGGTGACTGGTGTCCACCATTTTTGCATGCTCTATCAGCTGGTTTGATGGGTCTGCAGCCTGGGGCCTGCCCTTCATGATGTTGCTGTTGTTCATGCAGTTCGGCACAATCCATGGCATGAAAGTCGTCGTTTGCACATGGTGTGTGCCTGCTGACACATCCACTTCACTGGCAGCTGTTGCTGGCGCAGGCTTGCAAGGTAAGACCTGCCAGTTGGTAGCAGTGCTATCCCTTGCAGAACCAGTGGATGTTGCGCTTGAACACACCTCATCCTGCGAGGGATGACTTCAGCAGGCTGGCATGATGATGCCAGTGGATCAGCATGTTCTGGCAGGGCCGATGGCATTCATGCTATGGTTTGAATGGGCGACATGATGATGATGATGAGCATGTTCTAGTGCATGTAAGGGACCTTCACATATCTGCTCTCCTTGCTTTCCCCCTGCTAGGATATAACCTAGCAACTATAGTTAAGTTAATGAGTGCTGCTGCCAGTGCTTATCGCTGGCTTTTCACTTGGCTATTTACTGCGCTTGTCATGCCCCCGCCCGCTTTTGTGCTGCAGCTTGCAATTGTTAGTTGGCTGTCAACTCACGCATTATGCATGGTGTTGTTGGCGCATGCAGCAGCACTTGCTGTGCAGGCAAGCATGTGAGCTCCAGGCTGCTGCAGGCGGCACCATCAGATAGCGGGTAACAGGCAGCGAAGCACACAATTGCAGGCTGTACCATCTTGAACAACGATTATACTCTGCCGGTATGCAGTGCCCAGTCACTGGGCATAATTGAGTGTCTTTTGGATCATGAAGTTCTGCAGCACTTCAGTATTCTACATGAAGTTCTGGATGGCCTGTTGAACACTGGGCTTTTGCAAACATTTAGCGTTTCTTGGAGAGCGTGCGTGGCTCACCAGCGCACCACGCATCATACGTCTGACGCCTTGGTGCCGCAAGACGCGTTTAGGTCACAAAGCCCTCAGGGCCTGGGTGTGCGACACCGTTACAGCAGGGCAGGTAGAACCTGCCGCTGCCTGTGCTCGACAGCAGGGCATAACTTTGTGTAGAATTGCCACGTCCACACGTTTGCAAGCTTCGTATACGCAAAGAGGAGAGCACAGAGTCCCACGCTCACCGGAACGCAGTATTCAACAGCAGGGAGACGTGACCGAGTTCACAGCAACAGGTCCGTGCTGTGCTACGTAACGTCTTGAACGTATTCAGCTGTCTCTCAGGTTCTCATTGGTGCTGGTGTCGGGGATCTCGCTCTACAGCTCTTGTTTGTGCACTGCAGAATGGTTCTGGCAAACGCATCCATGAAAAGGCCCATGGTGAGCACTGAGAAAAAGAAGCGTTGCATCGTGAGGCCTGGTGAAGTGGGCGTGAGGCCGGTGAGGAGATGAAGCACTCGTGTCGACAGTGTACACTGTAGAATGCGGCAGTTTACTAATCAACGCGTCGTATTATCGTACTGGATTTCAAATGTGCTCCGACACCTTTAGCTCAGCGTAGCTTGTGACCGAAGCAGCAAACAGCAAGCTGCTTCGCTGGCCTGTTCACTGGTCCGTGCATTGCGCTCCTTAAAGCCCCCTAGCATGTGCACGAGAATGTACTGTGCTCTTCACCTTTCCATTGCGGGCGGCTGCAAGGCCATTGTAGGCAGCTGGCATACTGTGATGGTGGCCTAGTCAGCAGTGCTGCGGCCCCACTGCAGCTGGAGCATATCCTGGAGATGTGTGTCGTTTATTGCACAAGAGGTACTTGCCATTGCAGTCACCTAGAATGTGACTGTGAGATTGATGACAATTCCTGCATCTTCATGCCTCCCTTCCGCACCTGCAGGCGTCTTGCTGGGTTGCAGGAGCCTCGCTGCCGCGCACCGTGCGCAATAGGTCCCCCAGGAAGATGGCCAGGCCGCTGCGCAGCCCTGGCTCACCACACCAGGAGGAGGCAACCAACCCCGTCACGGGCAAGCGCGCGCTGGGCCCCTGGTGAGCACCTGCGAGAGATAGCCGCTTGGGTCCTGAGCAGTTCTGGAGTCCTGCAAGGGCTGAACCGCCCGTGGCTGGGTTAAAAAAGCAACTGGAATTGACGGATTTGCGCGGGTGGTTTCGACCGCCCAAACAATGAAGAAGAAACTGGGTACAATTACGACCACCCTCATGATCAGACCTACGGCTCGCTGGGCTAGTGCCTGAGGCAGGTTCAGTCCTGTAAAGTAATGTATTGTATTTTGTTGTGTTGTATTGCAGCGCTGTTGTAGCTGGTCTCGTGCATCCTGCTCATAGCCACATCTGAGCATGTGCATGCATACCATGCATGTGGCTTGCCCTTATAACAAGCAGCACATGAGTTGAGTTGTGACGAGTGTTGCTCCCTGTCATCAAGTACACGATGCCACTGATGCTACTGCACACGTCTCGACTTGTGTCCTGCAGGCTGGGCCCCTTCGGCAGCCCACCGGGCACGTCCGGCTGCCCCTCAGGCGCCAGCCCCACAGAGGCCTTGCTGCCACACACCATGTATGTCGACACGCGCGGCGCCATGCACCTGGGCCTGGACACCCAGGAGCACCACAAGCTGGTGAGGGCGCTGCAGCAGGCACAGGAGGAGCAGGCATGCTCAGCACCAGCACCGCAGCACTGGAGGCGGCCGCTGCCGCTGCGACCGCCAAGATGGCAGCGGAGGTGATGGCGATGAGGCGCATGCAGGCCCGGGCCCTGCAGGCACGTGTGCTGGAGGGTGCCACAGCTGCGCAGCGCTCGCCCGCTGCTCGCTCTGTTGTGCGCCGCATGCACCAGATCAACCAGCCACGCCGCATGAACTAACGCGGGGGGTGGGGCAACAGAAGGGTGTCACTTTTAGGGTGAGGTAGGCGCGGCAGCCAAGCATCCAGGAAGTGCTGACAGCAGCTGTGGGGCTGCATGGTGTTTCACCAAGGATATGCATCACCAGTGACGGCGCTGTGTGCCAGGCAGGGCTGGTGTGTGAACTTTGTTTGTGAAAGGTGTGGTGGCATGGTTTTTGCTGTGGGTGCCAAGTTGCTTGGCTTGGGGCTATTGGCGCAAGGCTGCATCACCTGTGTAGGGCAGCACGTCTTCAACAGAAGGGTCCTTTTGGGGGGCTGGGCGCTCCGCAGGTGATGAGTGTTTCATATGTAAGGGTGCATGTTCAGGGCTGCCGGAGTCAGCAGGTTGTGCCAGTAACTGCCCCAGTCAGTGTATAATCAGAAAAGATCAAAACCATGTACTGTTCCGTTACCCTTGCACGTTTGTTAGGATCCACCCAATTTTGTGCCACGGGCTTTCACGTAGTATGTATGTCTTCACAGGATCCAGTTTACTGTGTTCCAGGTACTCCTCCCATTTGTTAGCACGCCAGCAGTACCAAGATATGGCTGCACACAGTATGTACTAAAACGCTTCTACAGAGCACCTCATCGAAGGTTCTGCCAGGGGTTGGAGTTTGAGACGCCTCGTATCCTCGGCACAGCTGTCGTCTGTAGCTTGAGTTGTGTACGCTTGCCAACCAGGTGCCAGCAGATGTTACTGTGTTATGGTTTCAGCAGTTTGTGACGTGCATGCAGAGTCACTGGTATTGGGGCGGTCATTTTGCATCAGCTGGTCAGCAGTTTGAATGATCAGCTCTGCCAAGTGCTGTGCGCAGCAAAGTGAAGACAACCTGCGCATGCCCTGTTGCGGCAGGTGGCTAGTTGGGAATCGGCAGTACATGCTGTTCAGCAGCCGACAATGAGTGCCATGGGTGCGACTCACCATGCTGATTAATCTCGTCACGAGATGTAGTTTCAGCAGGATGGTTGTGATGGCCAGCATGGGGCAAACCAAGGTGGCACTTTTGCATGCCAGTGTGTTTCCTCTCACCAGCCATTGGCCATGGCAATCATTTCTGCTGCGGCAATTCTGCTGAGCAAGTTAAGTTGATTGCAACTCGTTTGAGCAGAATTTGAGCAGTAACATTGGTCATGCTTGTGCCGTGTCGTTTCACACTCGTTTCACACTGCATTGTTGGTCACAGATCAGGCAGGCTTGCCTGTTGTATTTTGGGAGCTTGGCATTTGCGGCCTGGCATCAGTACGGCCTGCCTCAAGCTGGTAAACTTTTTAAGTTTACCACGGTGGTGCTGGCGGTGTATTGGCTCCTTAGTGGGTGGGCCTGTGGCCCTACTTTGGTATTTGGTATTTGGTATTGCAGGCATATCACTTCATGCAAAGCCAAAGATCGCCACAAGATATGTGCAGTGTGTAAGTTTAGCAGCTGCTGAATTGACCAGGTCCTGCTCCCGCACCAGCCAAGCTCGCGGCGTTAGGAAGCGATGTAGCCACAACACATTTGCTGAGTAGCTACTCATAGACGTCTATAGACGAAGTTGCTCCTTTTGACAACACATTTGCTGAGTACACGAAGTTGCCTGTTCGCCAAGCAGTTGACATGCTCATCAGTTGTCATGAACAACCTGCAGTGGCAGATGACCTCGCATCGATTACGCCGTGTGCGCTGAATCACTCATTCAAGTTTCACACACTCGAGCACTAGACCTGGGCACCCTACTGCAGCCGACAGGCAACTAGAAGCATGGCAGGCAGAAGGCAGGGAACCCTTTAAGCCATTAAGGCGCTGCACGCGTGTTGGATGGACAAAGGGGGGAAACTCTTTTGTCTTGCACAACTGTGAAACACGTGGTTGCCAGCGACCCAGGCAGCGCTAAGAGAGGAATAAACCACATGTGTGACTTCAGTCAAGGCCTTGACCCCTAGGGGGCTCTGACTCCCCTTAGATCCTGTCACACCCCTTGTAGCAGAGGGGTAGCTGATGGAAGTTAGTGAATGTAAAACGACAGAAATATTTCTACATGCCTCAGAGGGATGTCTATGTGCTAAGCTTCCACTAACTTCCATCATATTGCACAAAGGGTGGGAAACCAGCGGAAGTTGGGAGTGAAATTTCAGTGGGCAGGGTTGAAACCGGGGAAGTTGGGAGCTAGTGGGATTTCGTGGTAAGGCAAAAGCAGGAAGTTAGTGCAGACAGCCACGGACTTGGGGGAGTTAGCTGCTCAAGACATGGATTGGGCACCTGTAACTGCCAGAGGTCCCCTGGGCCCCTCCTTGGGGTGTCTGCATGGTGTACTGTGGCAACTGGGCTTAAAAGCAAGCTCATCATGCGCCTGTGCCATGAGTCACCTGCAGCGTGGGTGAGACACAAAGGGCTGGGCCCGGGGCATGCAAGCTGTATGCAATCACCAGTTTGCTTGCAGGCAACTGTTTGCAAGCTTCCTACAAATGATGCAGTTCCTCTGTCGATTTGCACAGATGTAACTGATGTGAATACGACAGCGTTGAAACAATGTCACTGATATGATGACCTTGATTTGGGTTCGAGCTGCCAATATAGTGTTACAGTGATAGGTCACAAATAGTGTAGCAGATAATAGGTCACAAACACCCCACAGCAGCACAAGTAGGTGCACGTGCACTGCACACGATGCATGCCATCAAGCTGCCCTCCACGTTTAAGACCAGCAGCTGCCGCACCTGCCAGCAGCTGCCGCACCGTCGGGTTTAGGGAGGCAGCACCTGACCTGCAGGTCCGACGGATCCAGAGGCACGCCTGGCTGCATTGCCAATATCACCGCCGTCCTGCAGGGCTTTTGAGCCATCAAAGACGGCTTGGTGAGAGTTGCGCATGGGCACTTGCCGTCAATTAAGCCAGTGGTGAGAGTAGCCTGTGCCCTGGAAATGATGTCGGATAACACTAGTGGCTTGGCAACTACTAACTTCCTGGCTTGTGTCACTAACTTCCCCTAAATTCCTGAAATGAGGCTTTCAGCAGGAAGTCAGGAGGTAAAATCAACTGGGAGAGCCCAGAATTATGGAAGTTGGGAGTTAGCAGAAGTTTATTTTCCACTATGTTGATTTGGCCCCTTTAGACCACGTACACACAGCTGTGCAAGTAGAAACACTAACTTCCACCGTTTACCCCTCCGCTACAAGGGGTGTGACAGGAGTTAAGGGGAGTCAACAGGACCTTCTTAAGTTCTTCTATTTAGGGCCTCACCAGGTCAATTCAACCAAACAATGCTCGTGGCAGGTTTTGTATCTGCTGTCAGGGGAGCATGCCAGCTAGCTGGTACTACTAGAACAGGGTGGGCTAGCCCCAGTGCTGGTGCTGTGCTGCCAGTTATTACTGCCAATATTGCCATTATGATACGAAACAGCCTGCATGTACCATTGTAAACTGTATTGTTTTACAGCCCCAAACAACTACCTGATGTAAAGAAAGCAGCACTCTGACGCAGCAGCAAAGGGCAAGCAAGCAAGCAGCGTCCCCCGACCCCTGCATGCGAGGCTGCATGCGTAAGCAAAGCTGATGTGGCTACACGGGGCTCTCCCTGCAGCCCACCAGCGCCACCTGCGTCACGCCAGACTCAGCAGTAACGCCTAGCATGCTGAGGTCAGTGACTGCTGGGTGTGTTCACTGACAACCAGGGCAGCCCCAACACGCTGCTTGCCTGATTCAGCTGCTGTTACGATATGTAACAACACCATACGATACCATACAATACACTAGCCAAGAGTTATGCATGCAATGTGTTGCCAACAGTGGAACCATCAACTTGCAAGTTACCAATGCTCATCCTAGGTGTTGTGTCACGGTGTCGACACGAGCTGGTGCTCAGGATGCACGTGCACGGGGCAAACACTCTGTGCCACATACATACATGTGTTTGGTGTCAATGCCAGGCAAATGCAAGCCCACCAAAGGCTGGTCACGTGCTGTACAGCCTTGCCATCCGCTCCAGCGAGGCATGTCTGCAAGCCTGGTGACGCTGCGCGCCTGAACTTGTGGCTGCTCGTTGCCGATACTGCCACAAGCATAAAGCAGATGCTGTGTGATTGGGTCCTGCTGGGTGCTGAAATTTCAGCACCCAGATTTAAATCTGGCTTGCTTCACTTTGCTCCTGCTGCTGCTGCTGCTGCTGCTGCTGCTGCTGCTGCTGCTGCTGCTGCTGCTGTAGCCTGGTGACGCTGGACGCCTGAACCTTAGTGTGGCTGCTGCCTGTTGAACCAAACAAGCAAGCATGCTGCTGGAGCACTAGCAACCCCAGCTCACGCAACTGGAGAGACGCCGTGTCACACCACTACAACCCAGCTGCCGGGTGCCCACAGCCCCACAATTGGGGAGACACCCTGCAGGCACAAGCGCTGATGCTACACTGTTGCATGCTGCCCATCGGCCCCACAACGAGAGCTATCCTACTACCCCACCACACCCTGCCACCCCACTTCACCCGGAAGCATGCCTGACAGCCTTACCAGCAGATCACCATACCCCACCCACTGCCTGACGATGGTTCAATGTGCCACTAGTTCAACGAGATTAGGCCACTGGCCCAGCTGCTGCAGGCCTGGGAAACATCAACACTGCTACTCCACAATGCCTAAAGCCTGCCTTGCCATCCCCTTAAACATCGTGTTGGTTTCAGCTGCGCAGGCGGCCGGCGGCAGCAGCTGGCCAACAGGTGCCAGGCGCTAGCTGCTGCCAAGCCACAGGGCACCACCACCCCAGGTCTGGCTAACCGCTGCCGTGCACTGGGTCGCAGCAAGTGTCATAGTCCTGCAAAAGAAGGCGGCCCAGCTGCCAGGCACTTGCAAGACAAACGCAGGTGTATAGTCGCACCACTGCAATGCATAACAGCAGAAGGGCAGATGATCTGCAATCCACCGCCCTGATGGTCACACAATCGTGCAGATTCAACCTCGCAGCTACACACACGCACACACATACACACATCCCAACTTTCCAACAAACGCTTCGCTCAAAAATGCCTTGTCTGCTTGCCACAGACATCACGCAGCTTTCAGGCAGCACCATGTGAACGCGCGGCGTGCGCAAATGCATTCAAGCGGCGCAGGACGCTGCCATGCACCAGCGCACAAGCAGCACGGTAGTACACCACCGACGCCCTGCTGCTGGCCTTGTTCTTGCGGCTGCGCCTTGCTGCCTTCTGGCTCCTCCGCATGACGCCAGCCGCTGCAAACTCTGCATACATGCATCCTGCTGCAGCAGGCATCTGGCTTGCAGGCCTGATCTCCAACAGAAGCGTGCTGCTGCTGCTGCCAGCGTCAGCTGCAGCTGCAGCGCTGTCAAACAAACCCTCTCCGTACTGCAGGTCGCCTGCTGCAGCGGATGCGCTGCTGAGGCAGTGACCCGCGCTGCTGCTGTTGCCCGCTGCAGCATCAGTCACAAGCTGCGCTGGCAGCTCATTTGATGTGCCGCTGCTCCAGCTGCTGCTTCTGCTGTGGCTGCTGGCAGCCATGCTGTAGCTGGTCTCGTTGCTGCCAGGTGTTGCAGAACTAGCTGCAGCAGATGTGCTGCTTGCGACACAGCTGGCATCCGTGTTGCAGCTGCTGCTCCTGCTGTGGCCAGGACTGTTGCAGGTATCCGCAGGAACAGCACCTGCCGGAGCTGTTGAGACTGCGGCTGGGCTGCTGGCGCTGCTGCTGCTCACAGTGTCAGGTGAGCAAGCGAAGGCAGCCTCAGCACCAGGCGGCAGCATTGCTGCTGGTGCGGGCCCGCCGCTGCTGCCGCTTGCCACACCGACATGTGTGCGTGTGCAGCTCTGGTCAGCACCTGCCCAGCCGTCATCATCAGAGCTGGGCACCGAGCTTGCTGCTGCTGCTGCGGCTGCGGCAGCTGCTGCTGGCTCGTCGCTGCTGCCGCTTGCTGCAACGACAAGTGCACAGCCAGAGCAAATAATCCCATCAGCGCAGCAGTCACCATCAGCGCCAGGCTGCGGCTCGATTGGCAGCTCCTGCACAAAGGTGCTGCTGCTGCTGCTGCTGCTGTGGCTGACGCTGGTGTGATACCCGCAGGAACAGCACCTGCCGGAGCTGTTGAGACTGCGGCTGGGCTGCTGGCACTGCTGCTGCTCACAGTGTCAGGTGAGCAAGCGAAGGCAGCCTCAGCACCAGGCGGCAGCATTGCTGCTGGTGCGGGCCCGCCGCTGCTGCCGCTTGCCACACGGACATGTGTGCGTGTGCAGCTCTGGTCAGCACCTGCCCAGCCGTCATCATCAGAGCTGGGCACCGAGCTTGCTGCTGCTGCTGCTGCGGCAGCTGCTGCTGGCTCGTCGCTGCTGCCGCTTGCTGCAACGACAAGTGCACAGCCAGAGCACATAATCCCATCAGCGCAGCAGTCACCATCAGCGCCAGGCTGCGGCTCGGCTGGCAGCTCCTGCACAAAGGTGCTGCTGATGCTGCTGCTGCTGTGGCTGACGCTGGTGCTGATACCCGCAGGAACAGCACCTGCCGGAGCTGTTGAGACTGCGGCTGGGCTGCTGGCACTGCTGCTGCTCACAGTGTCAGGTGAGCAAGCGAAGGCAGCCTCAGCACCAGGCGGCAGCCTTGCTGCTGGTGCGGGCCCGCCGCTGCTGCCGCTTGCCACACGGCATGTGTGCTGTGCAGCTCTGGTCAGCACCTGCCCAGCCGTCATCATCAGAGCTGGGCACCAGGCTTGCTGCTGCTGCTGCTGCTGCTGCTGCGGCAGCTGCTGCTGGCTCGTCGCTGCTGCCGCTTGCTGCAACGACAAGTGCACAGCCAGAGCAAATAATCCCATCAGCGCAGCAGTCACCATCAACGCCAGGCTGCGGCTCGGTTGGCAGCTCCTGCACAAAGGTGCAGCCAATGCTGCTGCTGCTGTGGCTGACGCTGGTGCTGATACCCGCAGGAACAGCACCTGCCGGAGCTGTTGAGACTGCGGCTGGGCTGCTGGCGCTGCTGCTGCTCACAGTGTCAGGTGAGCAAGCGAAGGCAGCCTCAGCACCAGGCGGCAGCCTTGCTGCTGGTGCGGGCCCGCCGCTGCTGCCGCTTGCCACACCGACATGTGTGCTGTGCAGCTCTGGTCAGCACCTGCCCAGCCGTCATCATCAGAGCTGGGCACCGGGCTTGCTGCTGCTGCTGCTGCGGCGGCAGCTGCTGCTGGCTCGTCGCTGCTGCCGCTTGCTGCAACGACAAGTGCACAGCCAGAGCACATAATCCCATCAGCGCAGCAGTCACCATCAGCGCCAGGCTGCGGCTCATGGCAGCTCCTGCACAAAGGTGCTGCTGATGCTGTGCTGCTGTGGCTGACGCTGGTGCTGATACCCGCAGGAACAGCACCTGCCGGAGCTGTTGAGACTGCGGCAGGCTGCTGGCGCTGCTGCTGCTCACAGTGTCAGGTGAGCAAGCGAAGGCAGCCTCAGCACCAGGCGGCAGCCTTGCTGCTGGTGCGGGCCCGCCGCTGCTGCCGCTTGCCACAGCGACATGTGTGCTTGTGCAGCTCTGGTCAGCAGCTGCCCAGCCGTCATCATCAGAGCTGGGCACCAGGCTTGCTGCTGCTGCTGCTGCGGCAGCTGCTGCTGGCTCGTCGCTGCTGCCGCTTGCTGCAAGGACAAGTGCACAGCCAGAGCACATAACCCATCAGCGCAGCAGTCACCATCAACGCCAGGCAGCGGCTCGGTTGGCAGCTCCCGCACAAAGGTGCAGCCATGCTGCTGCTGCTGTGGCTGACGCTGGTGCTGATACCCGCAGGAACAGCACCTGCCGGAGCTGTTGAGACTGCGGCGGGCTGCTGGCGCTGCTGCTGCTCACAGTGTCAGGTAGCAAGCGAAGGCAGCCTCAGCACCAGGCGGCAGCCTTGCTGCTGGTGCGGGCCCGCCGCTGCTGCCGCTTGCCACACGGACATGTGTGCTGTGCAGCTCTGGTCAGCACCTGCCCAGCCGTCATCATCAGAGCTGGGCACCGGGCTTGCTGCTGCTGCTGCTGCGGCAGCTGCTGCTGGCTCGTCGCTGCTGCCGCTTGCTGCAACGACAAGTGCACAGCCAGAGCACATAATCCCATCAGTGCAGCAGTCACCATCAGCGCCAGGCTGCGGCTCGATTGGCAGCTCCTGCACAAAGGTGCGCCAATGCTGCTGCTGCTGTGGCTGACGCTGGTGCTGATACCCGCAGGAACAGCACCTGCCGGAGCTGTTGAGACTGCGGCTGGGCTGCTGGCGCTGCTGCTGCTCACAGTGTCAGGTGAGCAAGTGAAGGCAGCCTCAGCACCAGGCGGCAGCCTTGCTGCTGGTGCGGGCCCGCCGCTGCTGCCGCTTGCCACACCGACATGTGTGCTTGTGCAGCTCTGGTCAGCACCTGCCCAGCCGTCATCA